>JAANSM010003030.1:0-13691 GCA_036850725.1 Orchesella villosa | reverse complement strand
GGAGGATTACTCCGTCCAAAAGCACCTACTTACCAGTTGCAACTCTCACTCACAAACCGACAATATTTCCGGAAACTGCACTTATAATATTAAAACAGTGAAAAAATTCTTTAACGGAGGATTACTCCGACCAAAAGCACCTACTTACCAGTTGCAACTCTCACTCAGAAACCGACAATATTTCCGGAAACTGAACTATTAGTAATAAAACGGTAATAAAAATGCTTTAACGGAGGATCCCTCCATCCACAAGCACCTCCTTTGTAGTTGCAACTCTCACTTGCAGAAACCGACAATATTTCCGGAAACTGCACTTTTAATAATAAAACAGTGAAAAAATTCTTTAACGGAGGATTACTCCGCCCAAAAGCACCTACTTTCAAGTTGCAACTCTCACTCAGAAACCGACAATATTTCCGGAAACTGAACTTATTTAGTAAAATGGTAATAAAAAAATTCTTTTACTGAGGATCCCTCCATCCAAAAGCACCTCCTTTGTAGTTGCAACTCGCACTTACTGAAGTTGACAATATTTCCGGAAACTGCACTTTTAATAATAAAACAGTGAAAAAATTCTTTAACGGAGGATTACTCCGTCCAAAAGCACCTACGTTCAAATTGCAACTCCCACTCAGAAACCGACAATATTTCCGGAAACTGAACTCCTTTACGAATTTGAATATAGCCTAGAATTTTACATTCAAAAAGAACTATAAATGCTACACTAACTAATACCCCTACTAAAAGAATTAAATAAGAAACAATTACACTTAACAATTCTAAAATTATTACCAAGTAAAAAATGATTTTATATAATAATTCTAAATTAATTGCACTTGTCTGCCAACTTAGTGACTAAGATTTACCATTAGTTGGTCCTTTCAAACTAAAAAAATATTAATAACATAAAAGATAGAAACCAACCTGGCTCACGCCGGTTTGAACTCAAATCATGTAAGAATTTAATTGTCGAACAGACTATCTTTAATAAAAAACTGCTCCCAAAAGACTTCTTAATTCAACATGGAGGTCGCAAAAAACTTTATCGATAAGAACTCTTAAAACTAATAACGCTGTTATCCCTTAGGTAACTTTTTTAATTTTTAAGCTAAGATTAACTAAAATATAAAATAAATTGTTAAAGAAATTTAATATATTCTTTTGTTGTCCCAACAAAATTTTATAATACCATAAGAATCTTCCCCCAAGATTCTTATGTTATTATAAAATAAAGATCTAAAGGCTCTTATCGTCTTCTTACGCTACTTGAACATTTTAACTCAAAACTTAAATTCAAAACTAAGGTAAAAAATATTGTTGACTGGTTAAACCCTTCATACTATTCCTCAATTAAAAGACTAATGATTGTGCTACCTTAGCACGGTCAAAATACCGCGGCCCTTTACAAATGCAGTGGGCAGGCTTTACTTTAAAAAAGAAAGTAAAGAGATGTTTTTGTTAAACAGGCCAGCAAACCAAGACATTCAAAAATTAAAACTTTATTTTTCCATATAATTTCATTATATTAAATAAATCTTTTAATTTCGGGAAAAGTAAATAATAAAATAAATCAACAGCCCGTGATACAAAAAGTAATTTATATATTTTAATAATAAAATGGTAATAAAAAATTCTTTTACTGAGGATCCCTCTATCCACAAGCTCCTGCTTTCTAGTTACAACTCTCACTAAAATCGACAATACTTCCGGAACCTGCACTTTTAATAATAAAACGGTAATAAAAAATTCTTTTACTGAGGATCCCTCCATCCAAAATCACCTCCTTTGCAGTTGCAACTCGCACTTACTGAAATTGACAATATTTCCGGAAACTGCACTTTTAATAATAAACCAGTGAAAAAATTCTTTAATGGAGGATTACTCCGTCCAAAAGCACCTACTTTCAAGTTGCAATGCTCATTACGAAATCGACAATATTTCCGGAAAACTGCACTTTTAATATAAAACGGTAGTTAAAAAATTCTTCAACGAAGGATCCCTCCGTCCAAAAGCACCTCCATTCTAGTCATACTCTCAGTCATTGCAATCGACAGTATTTCCGAAAACTGCACTTTTAATAATAAAACGGTAATAAAAAATTCTTTAACGCAGGATCCCTCCGTCCAAAAGCACCTACTTTCCAGTTGCCAGTCTCACTCAGAAATGGAAAATATTTTGTTGAACTGCACTTTTAGTAATAAAACGGTAATAAAAAATTCTTCAACGAAGGATCCCTCCGTCCAAAACCACATCCTTTCTAGTTGCAACTCTCACTCAGAAATCGACACTATTTCCGGATACTGCATTTTTAACAATAAAACGGTAATTAAAAAATTCCTCAACGGAGGATCCCTCCGTCCAAAAGCACCTCCATTCTAGTCATACTCTCACTCACTGCAATCGACAATATTTCCGAAAACTGCACATCAGTAATCAAAAAATTCTCGAAAGGAGAGGTTCCCTCAGTCCATCAAACAAAAAAGTAGTTTTTAGCAAAAACGCATAATAATTAATGATTATATAACTTGTGTTCACACTTTAAATCACTTTTGGAAGCAGGGCAGAAAAAAACAAGGCAAATCTTTCGTTGGAGTACGCCGCTGTATATACCCATGGGTACGGACAGCCCTGATTTACGTAAAGCGGTTGCACAGTAGGTAATGAAGTGAGTTTTACGGACATTCTCGAGTTAAGGTATAGTACTGAACAAGAAGCATGAAACAAACATGTTGGAAAGAACTGTATGTTAAAATTCGGTTTCTTTGCCGAGATATGGCCCAAAGCATAAATGACCTCTGACCGTAAGAAAATTTTAAAAATGATGGTTTAAATTAAAAAATCTTACTAAATTTTGTAGTTCTTTTGTTGAGATATATGTTTATAGTAATGAATTACCTGATAGGGAAAAATCTAACTAAAAATATAAAATATTGACCCAATTATTCAAGTTAATTGTATTTTCGAAATTCGGTTATAACTTGGATGCTTTTCAAAGGCTGGCCAAGTTATTTGTACCACAACACACCTTAAGGATTCTTTAAGAATCTCTGAAAACCCCGTTGCCTTAACCCCCGGGCCATTCGAGATGTTTGCATCTTAATTTCACCAGGTAAAATTCAATTAAGGACTACGTAATTTTTGTGCAGAGATGTGTAAGTTTTTCATATATTTTCAGAGACCGTGACTGTTAACTACAAATGAGTAAGGAACTTTGTATAGTATAACGTGTCGTATGAATAAGTGTTACACATTTCCAAAGTTACTTCATTTGTAGTTAGTAGTCACGGTCTCTGAAAGTATTTTGAAAAATTACCCATCTCTGCACAACAATTACGTAGTCCTTAATTAAATTTTACCCAGTGAACTTCAGATGCAAATATCTCGAATGGCCCGGGGGTTAAGGCAACGGGGTTTTCAGGGATTCTTAAGGAATCCTTAAGGTGTGCTCTGGTACAAATAACTTGGCCAGCCTATGAAAAGTATCCAAGTTATAACCGAATTTCGAAAATACAATGAACAAGGATAACTGGGTCAATATTTTGTATTTTTAGTTAGATTTTTTCGCATCTGGTACTTCTTTACTAAAACCATATATCTCAACAAAAGAATTAGAACATTTAGTAAGATTTCTAACTTAAACCATCATTTTCAAAAAATTTCCTACGGTCAGAGGTCATTTATGCTTTGGGCTATATCTCGGCAAAGAAACCGAATTTTAACATGCAGTTCTTTCCAACATGTTTCTTTCATGCTTCTTGTTCAGTACTATACCCTACCTCGAGAATGTCCGAAAAATTCACTACATTTTCTACTGTGCATTTCAATTCTCAACTCAGCTCCAGAGTATAAAAGGAGCACATTTGCGTTCATTAAGTCATTTCAAAAGTGTCCTGCCGAAGCACAACAACCACGACTTTTTGTCTCTCCCAGCAACCAAGAAACAAATTCACCAAAAATCAATTTCCCATACATAAACGTCAAAATGGCAGAGTACAGAGGAGAGTTAGTTTTAAAGGAGGTAAGCTATGAAAGTAGTAAAAAAAATATTGTTAGTAGCAGCATTTCCTCCTCCGTCGAAAGATAATCTGATCCGTATACACTTATACGAATTTTTTTGACATATTTTCTCAGGATTTGTATAACAACCCTGGAGCCCTCACATCTTTAAAGGAGTTTGTTCGCAGTTCTGTCGATTACTCAAAGCTGGAATCAGAGGAGGAGATAGATTTGCTCAAACTTGGCCTTGATATTGCCCTAGGAAAATTGCCCTCACCAAGATACCCGTTAAGGATGGTGTTTGACAATTTTGAATTTCAATATTTAATGGGCTACGGTAGCTTTGGATACGTTTGGAAGGTAAACAAATATAATTAAAACCGTAAAAAGATTATTTCATTGAATTTTGTTTAATTTTTTTTTAAATTTTAAATTTGATTCCAATATTGCAGGCACGGTTCACTCCACCAGGAGCTCAATCAAAGGATGTCGCACTCAAACAGCTAGAGCAGGCTGTCAGCGACAGCCCCAACCAATGGAAAGAACGTGACATCCTTATAGTTCTTAAGCATCCTCGAATCTGCAACCTAATCGGTGCATTTGTAAAACGCGATGTATTTCTTGTGATGGAGCTTTGCTTCGGTAAATTACTATCAACCCCTTACTTTCACTCTTTCAAAGCCATTGTCCTCCGGCAAAGTTTAAAACTTTCATAAAAAAAAGTTGTGTGAACACTTAATAATGAAAATAACAATAATGTAACATATTGGATTTTGTTGCACTTCTGTAGGACCCGTTTCCAAGTTACGTTACCGTATGTCACCGGCCAACGCTATACGATTTAGTGTACAACTCTTGGAAGCCCTGGAATGGCTAGAAAGCCACAATGTTGTACATGCCAACGTAAAGCCTGACAACTGCTTGATTAACGGCTCAAACAATCTTGTACTCGCCGACTTTTGTAGCGCCTTCCTTCTAAATCAGGTAAAACTTTATGGATATCATACAGGAAATTCTAATCGTCAAATTAGTTTTTATTCGTACACTTATATCATATCCTAAATTATGTTCAACCAATCACAGGATCAATCATCAATTCAAGCTTACACATCCCATGGCTCTCCAGGCTACCTTGATTTGGAAGCAAATCGTAACCTCATCTTCACCAGATCTACTGATGTCTTTTCAGCTGCTTGTGTAATCTTCGAGATGGACAAAAAATCGCATTTACTGTTTTACCCTTACCAGGATCAAGATAGACACCTGTACATTGACGCGCTAATAGACGGGCGGGTCCAGGACCTACCCAAGTTTACCCGCCCGACTGCTGCTATGAAGAACAGGGAAAAACTATCTGATAGGGCTATGAGCAGCAAATTTGCCCATCTTCTCAATAAAATGCTTGCTCCAAGTTCTACTAGAATCTCTGCCAAGGACGCTCTTCTTCATGATGCCCTACGCATCATACTTAAGGAGTCCAAACATGAAATTCAGCTGTCTCAGAACGGTATTTCGAGAAAAAATATATTGAACATATTATTAAAACTGGTTTTGTTGTTTTATATTGAACCAATAATACAAAATTCTTGAGAAGGTAATTTTTGGAACGAGTTATTTACTCATTTTTATTCTTATTTGTATTTATTTTTTTAATCAGATTTCGTTACGCGAGAGTTTCCAATGGATTTGAGTCGACCATTTCAATTCAGAAGTAAGGACGATCCGACCACCCCAGGCCTCCTTACTTTTTACTACGATGAAAATAAGGACTCCCTTATTGATGATTCAACCACCGCCCATGCCCCAAGTCAAGCAAAGCGGGCAAAGCGTTTGAAGCAAACAAACCTCCGAAGGAAAGAAACTTCAGACAAAGAGGATAGTAATGATGGCGATGGCGCTGCTAGCAACGCTTCCACTTAATCGATTTTAACCAAACGCATTAAGTTTTCTAAAATAGTTCGTATAAAGTGAATTGTGTAAATAGTCTGTTCATTTTGACGGATGCTGTATGCGCTACGGGAATGCAACCATAATGTTATATGGATTAATAAGTATGGCATTGCATTAATTAATACTCAAAGAAGTTAGTTATTATTTAAATTTTTCACTTTGGAATATCTTATTTATTTTCCAATATTTCTAATTCATGGTATAAACAATTCGAAATTTGTAGCATTTTGTACCTACAACACCTTAATTAAAAATAATAATTCTTGCATGGAGGGCATCCAGATCTTATATATTGTTAATGTATGAGTTCTTATATAAACCTTACCTATTCGTTAATTTGAACGTCTTACTGATTCTAATGATTTAAATTTGATTTATATGAAATTTAATTAAATGATTTACAGATAATAAAATTACGTTTAAAAACTTAAATCTTGTTTTATATTGTACTTGTTTATTCATTTTTTCAAAGCTTTTTCATGGTTTTCATACTTTTCATACATACTACACAATGCCAATTGATCAATAATTTAATCTTTAAACACATACTATGCATATCAATAAACGAAATCCTGTTATTATTAAGAATCCCCACGTTGTCCTCTTTCAACCTTCGTTAACTCTTTACGAGTAAAATAAACAGTGCTCCTTTGAAAATTTTTCTATCTCATTTCTTTATGATGCCTCCATCACATAGGTTTGGACAGGTTTGGTATGTTAATCAAATCTCCTTAGAAACTTACATCCTCGTTTTTTAACAAATTAACTGTACAATATATGTACATATTATTACAGTATGAGCAAAGTATAAGAAGAATCAAATAATATAAGTACAAATAAGAGGGTAAATCGAGGTAGTAATGTAAGATGTTGAGTTTTTCTTTTGCGCAAAATATGTCATGGCATTACCGAAAGGTCTTTTGACCTAGCCCTTAAGGCGTAGTGTCGATTACCAAAAGGAAAAATTCGAAACTGTGGATGTTATCGTGCTGACGGACGGACTGACGGACGACCAACCCAGGTCTTTGGAATACATGCTCACAGCTTTGCCCTGGCATTTAATAATCTTCAACGGGTAGAGTAAATCATACACTAGTAATTCAAGATGTTAAGTTATTCTTCTGTGTAAAATCTGTCATAGCATTACTGAAAGGGAGCTCTTGTGGTGATCCTACGTCTCAAATTGGTGCGGGGGGGGGGAAGAATTATTGTTTGCCCGGTTTGCCCCAACTTTGTAAAACATTTCGTCACTTCCATTTTGTGTGTGCATGCTCTATGTAAGTAAGTTCTCAGAACAAACTATGCTTAAAAACATTAAATCACAACAACCATCATTCTTCTGCTAAATCATGTATTCTTTATTTTAAAATGATCAAAACTGAATCTTTAACAATGTTACAATTTCCTACATTTTACTTTAAAATTCGACATCTTAGTTTACTTCTCAAACAGTTATATATCCATTGCTAAAAAATGTGCAACGCAGTTCCTTATTTAAGAGTAAAGTTTCGGCCACTGTCAGTAGACTCGACACCAAATCCTGTTATTCGGAATTTCCTTTGAATCAGTACCTTTTTCTTAACCACCCTCTACTGAAGTGATGGTGTTTTGGTAGTGTACGGTTCCATTGCCGGCGTCCACCCTGGGTAATTGCGTCTTATTATTGAGATTTGAAAGAAACTCCTCCAAAATAATAGTGTCCCTGAAATCCCAAATGTTTACAGAATAATTTATTAGCTATTTTCCAATGAACATAAGTTTTTAGAAAGTTTAAAGCTTACCACAGCAAATTCCTAATAGCACGATTTGGTGTGTTATCTACTGACAGGGGCCGAAACCTTTTCGCCTAAATAATGATCTGATTTATCACATTTTTGGCGATGGTTGGAATTGTTTATAGTAGACTAAGATGACAAATTTTAAAATATCTAAGGAGGATCAGAATCCACATTGTGGACAATCCACCTTTGATTTTTTTTGTTAAAATAAGGAATAAATAATTTAGCAGGATGTTTATAAGGTGGTGATACGATGATGGTTCCAAGAAGAATGTGTCTTGAGACGAGACGTACTATACGTTTATATAGAGTTTTATAAATTGCATTAATTTTCTTTTAAATCGCTTTTTTAATAATTGCCCATTAAATTTTACTGGGATCAGTGTCGTCAATTAAGACATAAGAAGGCGCGGTACGGTTTGTTGTAAGCAGACACAATGGAAATGACACGTACTAAACGCATAAGGTATTACAATTAATTTATAACATGCTAATAAAAATTATAACAGAACACAAAAATGTGTGGTACATTTTCTGTTAAAGAGATAAAATCGAAGTATTACCTGAGCCGGTACTAAATAATAAAATTAAATAATAAATTTACGACACGTTAATGTCATTTAATAGTCAGTTAAAAAAGTTATGCAACTTATAATTAGGATGACGTCAAGATTAAGTAATCGTCGATCAATTTTGTTGTTGAAAGAATCCGATTGCTACGCATAAATTTTCCATTTTTATTCTTCGATGAAAATGATGAATGATTCAAATAATATGTCTTAATTTTTCTCTTCACTCATGAAACCCCTCAACAAAAGAAATAACCGAAAGCGAATCATAAATACTTGGCTCTCCAAAAGCACTCAGTAAAAACGAGAAAAACCAATGACTCCCTGAGATCGGTTCTCCATGAGCGACAGCAACATGATACTCATCCAACTCCATTGGAGGTCCTCCCAACACATTCGACGTATGAAACATTTCCTCCCTCAATAAATTCCCAAGTTTCTCCTCATCCTCCCCAATTTTCTCTGCCTCCCCATACAAAACAATAGTCTCTTTGGTCAACACCAAATAGTCAAGATTCCTCCTAAAAAGCATCTTCTGAAAATCCTCAAAAGTTATTCCAAAAAGGCCTTCCTGATTCCCCGCCCGAATCACGGGATTCACATCAATTAGCGAGTACATAAGACACTTCAAACCATTCAGGTTGTTCAGTCTTGCCATGTCGCCACATGGAATTAGCACATCACAAAGAACAAGTCCTTCAAGATTTGGAAAAATCTTGTCAAATTTCGCATTGATAATGTGGCCACTTCTCCTCAGCTCCAGAGCCCTTTCATCTTCTGTATCATAATCATAATTTTTTAGGTGAAGAAATGACAAGCTTTTACAATTTCCCAGGACCTCCTCCATATCCATAACGGTTGTAAATTCCATAATTAATGCTAATGAAAGAAGCTGATGCGCATTCCCCATCACCACCTCTTTCACCAAAGCCCACGAGCAGCACGTCTGGATCAAGAGGTATTGAAGATTCTTCTGGTGTTTCGTAAAGTGGAGCCAGTTATTAGCAAAATCTTCCATAGTATCAATTTCCAAACGGAGGGAATTTAGTCTAATCTTTTTCCCAAGGGTTTCCAACATATTCTTTAGCCAGTGGTCTCGCTCCTCATCTTGAAGCCCCATTTTTTCATACGTTTCCCTGAAAAGAGGAAGGAGATCGGGGTAATCCATTAAAACGTTTAGTTTACGGAGGAGTCTCCTCTTCGCCGTGAGCTCTGGATAGGCACTTCCACCTTCCACAATGAAACTAAAGTCTTGCAAGGTTTTGTGAGCAATATCCATCAAATTCCCAATTATCCCGGTGATTAGAGCATAAAAATTGGCGTGAATTGGACCAAAACTACAGCGGAGTTCGGAAAGATTCTTAGCCTCGATGGTAGAGAGGAGGGCCAGTAAGTGACCCATTGTTGAGGTGGTTGTGCAATGGATTTGAATGATTTTGAGGTTGTGTAGCTTGATACTTTTTTTGCGATGGATAATCTCACCGAGGGAGTGCAAGAAGTTGACAAAATTCCCGTTGATTAGCTTGACAAACATGTTTGGCTCGTGGAATTTAATTTCTTGGAGGTTCCAACAGGATGTGATGATTCCGAGGAGAAATTGGGAGTCAATTCGCCCCATGAAGTGGATGCTTTGGAGGAGATAAGGAAATGGGAAGAGGGCGGAGAAAGAAGTGTCAAGGATTTTTAAGGCGGTGAGAGATCGGATTCCCATTGTTTTGAAAGAGGTGAGCATGGAATCATCGAGAGTTTGGACGTTGGAGCTGCTACTAAGGCAGTAGTCGGATTGGGATTCGGAGAGGACGAAGTCGAGCCCGATGTATTGGTTTACGGCTTGTTTCAACGGTTTTGTGCTTAAGCGAAGGGATTTGAGGTCAGCGGTAGGGAGATGTAAGAGGATTTTTTGAATTACCTAAAATTGAAATTGAAAAATCAAGTCAACTTCTTTTTCTTATCAATCTTGATGATCTTCATGATAATCAATGAGATCAATTTTTTTTACCAAAGGAAAAGATACGGCTAAACCATTCAAATTGCTTAGCTCTTCCTTTTCAGGTTGGTCTTGTTGACAGCTGAAAGGCATCATCTCCCCCTCGAAAGGATCAACTCCATGTTCATTTATCAGGTTGAGTTCTTCATCCTCAATTTTTGGCTGGATACTATAAACATTGTCTCGTCTCCCCGATTTAGATCTGGACCTTGGCATTTTGATTTGAGATTGGATTGGATTGGAGTAAACAAGAAATTTTGAATGAGTTTGACTTGTGAGTTAATTAAAGTGGAGGGTATAGCTCCAGCTACTCATGCTGGCAAGGGAAACATACATATTCTAGTGGGAGGAGCCTAACCTAATTCTAAATCTCATTTAAAACCTAAAAAAGCATGATGATAATGAGTTTAATTTGAAGATTGCTAAAAATAAATAAAAACATTCATTCATGTAGTAGATTTTGATAAATTCAGTTCTTTCTGAACTGAGAAATAGTTGTCTTGGATTTCAATGTGATGATGACTTGAAGCCGCTTGAAATTTTCATACTTCTTTCTAGATATGTTGAAGTCGGACAACAACATAAATTCCACTTTTGCCTTGATATTAGTAAAATCTGCTATCATTACAAATTCAAAGGATTTTAGAGTTTTCGTTATGAGCGTAGAAGTTACACACAAATACACAAATTTTGAAGGTATTGCAAACCCTACAAACTGCCGTGTTTCTCACGAGGAAAGCTTGTGTATCTTGTACTAGAGCAAGAAGGGATCTAGCATCTAGCTGACGGGACGTGATGATAAGTTAGCAATCAGGATGTGTGGTAGGAATATAAGAATATATGGATATGTAGTATGTATTAAGTTGAAAGTCGAAGTGCAATCATAGAAGCACTCGTCTCTATACTCTCATCTTAATCTACTAGATAGTGTTCTTATAGGAAAAGAAGTACATTAGAGAAGGCGGAGGAGCTGCGCCGGGGACAGCCGCAAAATCAACTCCTAGTCAAGTAAGGAGAAGGTACAGTCAAAAATCTTCCTTTTTTCATTTTAAAATTTAAAGTCCCACGTCCTACTCTCATACTCTCCTACTCTTCTTGTAAATGAAGAAACCCGGAGACTGGAAGATTTTTCTTTTGTACTGTTTCTTTTCATGTGGTGTGGTACGGGACGTGGTTTTGTGGAGAAGTTGGGTGAAGAGGTGAAGGTGAAGCTAGAGGAAGAAGAGCTACCTCTGCAGCCGGCAGCGAAGGTGAAGAAGAAGATAAGATATAGACAAGCTTTAAAGAAGACCATTCTTTTGCTACAGAGCTACCGGCATATGCCTATTCAACGAAAGGGAAAGGATGAATCACTTCGATTTACACGCGATTTCAATGCGACTTGCCACAACATGGAGAGCTCCACCAAGTAGGAGATTGTACTGAAGCAAAATCAGCCTCGTCTCTACTCCGCTCCTCTCTCCTCGCCTCAGCAACTTCTTCAGGAGTTTGGTTTGGATTGGGAGAGCGGTTAAAGCTGTAGCTGAAGCTGAGGAAGATTTGAGAGCTGTACTGTGGCCAAGCATAGAACGGATTTTGGTGTGTGGTGATGAGGAATTTGTGAATAGGATGATGGCTTTAGATCAAGACAACTCTAATCCTTGTAAAACCCTGACTAGGCTCATTCACTGGGTTGTAATCCCATTTCTACTTAATCCCCATAATCCTCTACAATTTACTAGTGAGAATGACACTGTGTGTGGCATAATGTGGCTTGCTTCGCAGGAGGAGGGAAGACGCTGGAGCTCTAGAGCTGTAGAGCAGAATGATGTTGTCTGAGTTAAACATGGAAAATACGCTTGTATCTAGTGATGATGTACTAACATAGCTGGAGCTGAACCGACCGAGCTTCTTAACATTCTCTGTAGAAGCAAGGCAGGAGAGTGAGTCAGGAGGAGGAAGGAAAACTTGCTGCTTTGCTATTGCTATCTGCTAGCCAACTTAAAATCACAATCGAGTGTTTAATGCTGGTTTGTTCACCGAAACCGCTCCACTTGTTGGAAGGGGAATGTAGATTGAGAAAATCTTCCCTTTTTTCTTCCCGGTGGGATACAGCAAAAAGATTGGAAGAATGAAAGCTTTATTGCTGGAGACTGGAGCATTTAAAACTTTTCTTTGTCTCCAAAAAATGCTTTGAGAAGTGCAGGAAAAAGGCTTCTTGGAAAAGGAGAATGTTGCTAACACGCTTTGAAAATAATATTTTGAATGTATTTATTCATTTAAAAAAAAGTTAAACATTTGTAGTTTATTTAATAAAATTACTTACTGACAAGACTAGGAACTAACAATAAAGATTTCCTGCTGGTAACTGGAACTGCTGCATGAAACTGCCGTTGATCGAATTTCTGATATTTTTAGATGAACTAAAACGCCAATAAAAATTATTTGAATGTGGTTAAAATACACATGGTTAATAGATGTATATTCGAGCTAAACGTAAATAGTTTAAATTATCAAATGCTAAATTACAAAATTGGTTCCTTTCATTCATATAACAGATGAAGGCGTCCTGCTGGCAATTATCATGAGTAGAACAACCTATAACAAAAAAGGAATAAGATCAGAATCCAGCCTAAACTACAAAAAAGTAATAATTTTAAAATTTTATAACTGTACCAATCTCAGAAAAAGATTCTCTTGCTCCTCCGCGAAGTCCATTTTATTACAAGTTTTTAAAATTATTTTTAGAAATAAAAATTTAAAAAAATACAATCACGAGATCACAAATTCATAACACAAACACAGGACAGAACAGCACACCACCAAATATTTTCCATTATGAAGAACCTAAAAGCCAATAAATTATTTATGGGATGCACTAAGGTAGCTCTACATATCGGAATCGGAAGCTGTGTTTATGCTAAGCTCTTCACCCTTCTCACCCCACGCTGTATTGTGATTGTGACGTGTTGATCAGGAAGGAAGTATAGCTCAACTAAATTAGTGAACAAAAAAGTAATATACCAAAGAATCGTCTAATGAACTTGAAAATAAAAATGAAATAATATGGAACTACGTATCTGTCTACGTATTACCATAAAATCAACCGTGCTACACGTATCTGTCTGTACATCCTGCATATTAAAAAAGCTATGTAAGGTGTGTTGAAATAATATAAACTCAGGATTTGGCGTTGCAAGATTTGCGTGTACAACAAAACGACTCTTTTTATAAAATAGGTTTTGTACTGTTTTATGATGCTTGGTATCTCGGGACACTGCATGCAAAATTTCAGAGCCAACGGTCTTCTCGTTCGTGAGTTATAGTACGAGACGTAAAAAATGCAGTTTTTCAGCTGTTGAAAAATTATAAACTCACGTCATTTCGTAGCCTCTCACTATCAGGCAAAATGTTTCAGATTATATTTGATAA
>JAANSM010003029.1:0-13692 GCA_036850725.1 Orchesella villosa | reverse complement strand
AGACAAACACGTACCATGACACAAGATGTGAGATTTTGTACCTACTTACGGATGGTGTATAAGTTAGAGATGTGCAAATGAATGACAGATGATTGAGAGATGGACGGATGGAGAGAGGGGTGAAAAAGGCTTTGGAGATACGGGTGACTTAAAGAGATTAAATGGATTTTTCTAATGAAGTTGAGACAAAAAGCTTGTTTTAATTGGCTTTTTAAATTTGCATTCATAATAAATACATGTGTGGAGGTCATCAAATCTAAGCGTAAGAGAATTATCCAAAGAGGATAATTTAAATGAGGATGATTTAAGCTAGTGATAAAAAAAGAGTGGTTGTCAATGTTTAAAGCTCTTCTTAAATATATTAGCAATAATAATTATGCACTTTCAGTAGATTTTGTATGTGTTATCAATGAAGGGTCTGATTATATCAACAAGCGTCTTGATCCAATTCTTAATGTCATTACATTTTTGGGGCAAAGTGAAACTTGCCTTTTTTAAATCGTAAAAAGTAATATAATAAATGGCAATAGTTTTATTCACAAATCTGTAGGTATAACTTTTCGAAAGGTACATAGTAATATCAACAGGCATAAAAGGTACGATACTGACATCGAAATTGAGATACGACTGCGTTCACGTCTTCACATAAAAAACTTTCATCTTATGTTTTCTTTCTTTTCTTACTCCACCTTCGGTTTCGGTGGCCCATACATTCAAGTAGCGATGTACAAGCCTATGATTCCATAGCAAGACGGACAACATTGAGCCTCCGATGGCACCACCCCAATACACCGTGAAGTGAGTGGTTCTACTCACCTCACCGCAGTTGTACTGGAGAGCGGTGGCAAGAACAGGATTGAAATAGCCACCGGAAAGTTCCCAAGCTTAAAGAAAAAGGGAACATATTAATTTTATAGCTTCCAGTCTAATTCTATCTAATTAATTAATAATAATTTTTACAATCTCTGCATAATTTTTGGAAATTACTTAATCACTTTCATTTTTACAAACCTGCCACGACGAGGCTAACATTGACGAAGTTAACTACAAGAGCAGAAAGCTTCCAGTTGAACCTTCCCATCACTCTTCCACAAAGTTGACAAATGCAAGTGGCCACACCCTCAACCATCGCTCCTTGCCAAGCGGGTAGCTATATACATTAGTTTTGGCATATAAGAGAGAGAAAAAAGAGAGAGAACTAAAAACATGACACAAAATCACAATCATCATGATCATCATATTCGTATCATGGTTAAACAGGCCATCATAATCAAGTGAACAAGGTTGATTATAAGAAGCATATAATAGTAATCTCAGATCCTGTCACTGATTATTGACAGATGAGCTATGAGATCCATTCGAAAATATGTAATACAATCAATATCCTGCTCAGATTTCTTGATTGCTCTCTCAGAGAGTACTCGCTTCCTATCGTGCTCACTTCTCATTTGATGATGAGACAACAGATAGACAATTTAATCAACTTGTGTTCGCGTTCTTGTGTAAAATATATACTTTTAGAGGAAGTTTTCATAAAGGTAATCCACTTATAGTTATAATATGATATTATACGTGCGTAGCGTACGTTCTTCATCTAAACCAACATCATATTACATCTTACATTGTTCCTCATTATCACCGTGATTGATAGCTGTATGTCCGGAGCAGTTCAATTTTTTATGATGCTAATCGTCAATATACTTATTTCCCTAATTTATTGGCAACTAGAACCAATAAATATCTCACGTAATAATAATCATCATCTGTTTTTTTCAGATATATTCAGCTGCGCGTCCTTAAGAGAAAGAAAGATGAGTAGCCATTGGGCATTACTTGTTATGTTCTGTTATATGAAGAGCTATTTGCTTTTCGGTGTGTACTAAAGATATTTGCTACTTTTTCCTAATGGAATGTAATAAACATGCGATGCAATAATGTGTGTGCTGCTACACTCCACATACCGTCAAATCCGCTGGGCATCGATTTCGATAGATGCGTTGAGAATGAATTGGAATAAACTTGTAGAGCCAGAATTTTTTCACGTACAACGGATAAGCAGCTATGCCTCCAAGGATCTCAACGATAATGATGAGGAACGTCATTTTGAAACCTGATTGTCCACTCGCAAGATCCTCAAGATGTGTGTATGGGACATGCTGTCGCATCATCCCAAAAGATTGCCCACCATAAGCACACACTATAGAGGGTCGCGGCGTACATCCATATTCCATAATTGTCAGCAACTGTTTGTTATACCACCATGACACACACATACAAAATATATATAGAAATATACACAGGTGTGCATATATTTATATACACAAATGATCAATTATCAACTCATTATGAGGGCTCATGCTAATAGCAAAAGAATTTGGGGGAAAAATTTCATACAATTTTGTCATCAAACTAAACAACATCTTCTTGAATCGATGAGAGAGAAAATGCTAAGATATTTTTGTACTTACTTACACAGATCTCAAAGCAAGCAGCACATAGCTCAGCCGCCGCCAAGCATTCCATTATAAGACGTCGGGCAAGACCTTGAGGATCCTTGAGCACCCATTTGACACAGAGGCGGGTGAACTCCGCTGCAAACAGGGTACCAACAACGAAACCTAAGGAAAGGTAAAGTTCAGTGTATTCGGAGGTGGACTGCTCAGTCCATTTTCGGATCGCTGCGGCGGACATATTAAAGTCCTTATTAAAGTATAACTTGCGTTCGTAATCACAATAATTTGTGTTAAAATATTATTACGATTTCATTGTAAAGAAATAAAATTGTATCGTGTTTGGAATGGCTCATGAATGAAACTTTTCGTCTAAAATGAAAACAAAACAGGCAGTGAATGGAAAATGGAAACACTAAAAAGTAGTGAAGAAATTGGGCTATTTTCTATATTATCTAACGTTAACTATGCACTACTACACTATAAAGAACATTATAGAAGCTATTTCATCTGCATATTCAGAATTCAGGAGGAGTTAAGACAAAAGGATAGACATGTAATTCAGGTATTCTAAATGGATCTTTGTGTATTGTTCATGTCATCAAATCCAAAGGAAAGTATAATGTGAAGGAACAGCCGTAGAAGATACTTGAGATTACATATTTTGTTTCATTTTAAGCAAAGAGAATGTGATCCTCGTTGGTGTTTGGGTGATCTGATATGTATGCAAAACTTGAGTTTGAAGTTGAGGAAAGTGCACTACTGATGATGATGATGATCCCATCCAATCCGTCCCGATCTTGTTCTCGAGAGAAAAATCATTTTTTATCAATCTGTACTTTTGACTTTACACTGCTTTAGCTTTACATTTACACATCACATCACTTTTTATTTTGTGTTTACTAGTTTACTAGAGCACAGCACAATGCAACAGCTTCATTTAATTCATGTAGATACACAAAGAGCTTTCTTTTTGCTCATTTAGAACAAAAAGTGTCTAATCTAAAAGAGTATTTTTAACTATGGGTGGTAAAACTGTATGTGAGAGAAGGGCTTATTAAGAGCCAATGTATTTTTAGAAAATTGTGATTCGGCAACGGTCCAGATCTTTTGTGTATTGTAGTAAATGCGAAACTGGTATGCTTTTGGAGGATAAAGAGGAAATAGTGAATGATGATAATAGTTGGGGAAATAGCGACTAGGGAAAACTGAGTCAGTCAGTGTTTATTATAAACAGAGATACAATGTTTTCAAATGTAGCAAAGAAGTTACAAGTAGTTACAACGTGTTTAAGAGGAGTGCACTGCGAAATCTAGTCAAAATGTGATGTGGCGCATGGTGTTATGTTGAGAAAGCAGTGTGTTGAGTTGCATGAAGACCTTGACATGGTCCAGAAACCGGTGACAGGCTTATGGTTAATTTAGAGTTTGTTTGTTTTAAAAGGAAATATTAATTGTAACAATTGAGAAGATGAAATCCCAAGGACATCGCATTACCTACTACATATTATTTGTATATGAATTCCTATGTACTTTTAGATACGAATGTTCTTCCGATAGCAATCATGTACTTACCGCATTATTGAAACGATTGAAACGTAGTTCGTTAACGTTGATATCGCCTTTTCGTCACATGCGGAAAACTGTCGAGAGGATTCCTCAATCAGTCAACTTCTATATCTAGGGTTTGTACTGCCGGACTGTGCAACATTCTTACTTTCGGGAACGATTGATGCAATGCGAACACGATACACCAGTTGATCAGTCAAATCTGCGGTAAATGGAACTAATAAACTTTTAATGAATTTAATAATGGACGTCATATTATATCATTCATGAAAATCTCTGTATGCCCCAGCTTAAAATTTTTTTCCTTTCAACTAAGCATAAGCTTAAACTTACAGCAATAGTTCATCGCATCGCTTCGAATGTCTTTATTGTTCTTTTCCATCTCCATATTCTCAATACATCTTCATTCCAATAGCTTATAAAGTTACATTTTGTTTATTTATGTGATCCGCTGATCTGCATCATTGGTTATTGGGATTGGTACACCCTGTCAAAGCAAGAATTATGTGTTTCTCGCCATTTCCCTCCTTCCTCATTTTATCTTCTCACACTAGTCGGCCAAGACACTAAATAACACATGGCCACAAATAACCAAACGAGAAGCGATAGCTATCGATGACAGCCAAGTGCAAAATAAAGTGCAGCAACGTACGTCTACATATCGGTCTCCTCTAATAAGCAAAAAACAATTCGTATGTGCTTTTTGCATCTAGCCCTAAATTCCTTCTCAAAAATCTTACTTACTTTTTATGCCAATTGAAATGAAGCCATTACCAATTCCCATTGTCTTAAACTTTAAAGAAACCATCCGAAAATCTGTAGATAACACCTTAAAGCTATATAATACCCACTAGATCAAGCAATAGAAATAAACGAGAGAGATAAAAAGGATTTATATCTCAATCTTAACCAGGTCATAATTTTTTCTTCCAAACTTTTTTTTTTGATATTTATGAGCTCATCGTCACAGCTGCAGCCAGCATAATATTCCCATCTTGCCATTATTATCTAAAATCTTAATTACCTATGAATTTGTAATAACAACAAAAAACGGCAGTTCTTTTTGCTCCTGTAATAATATTATCATATTTTACTTATACCCCCGTCATATCATCATAATAGAGACCTGAACCATATCTATATAGCCTGGAGGGCACCAAATCAGGCACACAGGGCAAGTGCATACCAGCAACAGCGTTTCCTTCTGGGTGATGTGATAATATTGTACGGAGAATGGAAACATCTCAATAAATAGTGAGAAAGAGAGGGAGAGAAGTCTCAAGTCTCAAATCTCAAAGTTATGGTCATTTTTCTGGACTGCATGGAGAACTAGCTTCAGAAGCGTACAGTTTTTTTTAAATGAATTCTCATAGCTCATTGTCCACCACCAGACACATATATAAACTGTCTTGTTCGTCTCATTCTCATCGTCTTTCTCTCTCTCTCTCTTTCATTCGGTGTGCTCAGAGTTTACACAAGTTAATAAGTGTTTTATCAAGCATGTAAATGCTTTTAACTACTACATTGTTCTCCTATCATTTATCCTCATGAGACTAAACATTTTGAGTTAGTTAAACATTGGTTACAAGGGTGAAGGAACGGTGTGGTGGTGCTTGTAGCTTGTATAGCGATAGACATCAACTCATATTGAAATGCAAAGCAAAAAGCGGACCTATGAAGAAGCCTTTTCCTTCGTTCGTCCATCAAATAGTGAAGGTGGTGGAGGACGGAGGAGAGCACGGTGTGATGACGATGATCATGATGATGATGATCAAAACACAAGAAGAGTTTAGAGTCGTCGTTGTACAACTTTTCCTACTTGTAATTATTCTTGTAATTATTTCAAACCAATGAAATTATCTGGTAACACGATCTACTCGTATATCAAATTTTATTTCTTTATTATGCAGCAAACAAATATGTAGCAAAAGCTTAAGCGAAGGTTGAAGGTAGAGCTGCATTTTATTTCTTATTGGGAATATGGTTTGAAGTTTGAAGGTAACAACTCATAATAATGGGCACATTCCTCTTGTAACGTTGTAACAAGGGAAAAAAGAAGGATATGCGACACTAGAGAAAAACACGAACAAAAAAACGATTGACCAGCAGCAACACTCCACTCAAAAGTGAAGGATGATGGGATTGGGATACGCGATGGAAAAGATGAGAATAGTATTTAAAAAGATGGATTGGTTGTATTTTTTCCTTGTTAAAGATGTTAAAGATGGTAAAAACATAAAATTATGCAAAGAACAAGAATAAGAACAATGTGAATCGGACGGTGGCGAACACTTTTTTTATATCTGATGATACGATGAGCCGAGCCACTGGTTCTATTCTTATATTGCCTCGTGTGGTGATAATGTGTTATAGGTCAACCAAGCTGAAGTCAACATTTTGTCATGAACTAGACAGGAATTGAAGATCCATCATCATCGAGAGATAGTTTTATTTTATGTGGCTACAAAACAAGATGATATAAAAGGAATAAAATGTAAAATGCGGTAGCGGAGTAACGTAAAATACAAGACTATACAAGGATAAACTTTGTTGCTTATTCAATATATATTATTCTAAAGATTAGTCCGGTTTCGGGGATTTTTGTAATGATTGTTAGAGGATTGCATGGATGTACACATATTATATGCATAAAGCCATTAAAGGATAAGCTTTGTTGCTGGCGTTTTTCTGTGTCTGAGCAATGTTTATGCAAAACAGAATGGACAAGGATGGTTTTTGATGTAGACAAAAATGATTGAAAACTCACAGTAGGAAAAAAGTAGTAAAAACATGGAGAGAGAGAGGTGAAAAAAATCTTAAAGCATTATTTCCAACGGAGGAATTAAAACTAGATCATTAAATGTTTGTTAACTGGTTTTCTTACACGATAAAATAAAAATCGGTTTCTGTTCTGCTTACGCAGTATGATTGTGATGATGTCCATCCAAAATATAAATGTCTCTCTTTCTCTTTCTCCCTCTCTATTTCGCTGATCTTCCTTTTGTTCAGATTTTCAGTGTTCAGGGTTTCAAAGGCAACATCAAACTTGTTACAGGTAGCACAGCTCAAATACAACGTAATGAGGAAGGATCCGCTCTATTAAAACAGGAACAACACGGGCGCTGCCACCAGATATTTTGAGGATGATGATGATGTAATGCGGAGCACAAGCAAAACAGTTTAATGTACATGTGTACTTACCACGAGAGCAAAAAAATGGGAAAAGGAGGAGGTCAGCTGAACTGCAAGTCAGTCAAAATATATAAAAAAAAGCATATAGGTAAAAAAGGATGAAGAATCAAGCTAGAAACTTTTTTGGCTGATATGTTTGTGTTCTACAAGTTGTAAGGAAAAGCTGAAAACTTGTTCCAGATCTCGGTATGTGGGATTTTTATGTAAACTAACTGATGATGTGGATCATGATGATTTGCTTTGGCTTTGAGACCTGAGACTCTCTCTATAACTTAACTCTTGACTCTTCTGGGAGTCATTTTGGGTTGCTCACTTGAATTTTGTGGATTTGATTTTGACGTTTTCCTTGCAACTTGCAATACAGAATAACATTAAAATCAAATATAGTTTTCTCATGCAATAATGTGCTGTCCTGCTTAGTTAAGTCATAAGTAATTTAGGCAAAAAAACATTACGAAAGATGCTTTTGTTTTTAAGGACTTCCCATTGGGATTTAATACTGAAGAAAAAAATGGGGAAAAAGTAGCAACTCCTTTTCAAGTTTTCTTGTAAAAAAATCAAGTACACAAGTTAAGAAAATAGTTTATTAAGACATTTTTATGTTTTCCCTGTCTAGTATAACATGAGAAAACATGATCAACTCCCACTTTTGACTTTGGTTTTCCACCTTTTTTGGATGCAGGTAGTAAGTAAAGTTTGAAGGCTGCAGGGATGCAGTTTACTCAGTATACAGGAAAATTTCCCTACTTTTCTTTTTTCTTTTACATACTTTATTTGTATAAGAACTTTCTCAAGGAACACGTCTTCACGGGAAAGTTCATTACTTATTATGACGTATTTAAATATTAAAAGCAAAAGCATTGCATACGCGCATTAATGTCGGATGTCGAATTGAAATTTAAAAAAAAATAACAAAACTTGACTCTTCCATTTGACTGAAAACGTCAGTCCGATATGCCACTCGTTGTTAAAATTACCATAAAAAAGGATTACTGTCTGATTCCCAATTGCTACTATGAACTACTGTATATCCCATAAGGCAGTGGCACTTTTGTTTAATTGCTCTCGTTTTTTGTTAAATGATCTTGTTTGAGCATAAGCATGCAATTTACTATGTGTTCTCTTCGGTATGAAATAAAGCTGAACATTTATCCATTTTATTTCATTCTTTATCCAACTCGTTTATATTCATTTATCGCCTGACAATTTACTTGCAGATCAGATATACGTCCGTATTTCTTATATACACACGCTATATACCATTTTCTATATTATGTAAATAACACACTTTGTTTTACGATTCACCTGAGCCACATAGCACCCACCTCATTATTGCTAATCCTATCATCCATCCTCTTTGACGATTTGGATGGGCCTACTTCATCTTCGTTCCCCCTTCCCAGTTGATAAAAGCAACCATAACGAACGACAAAACTACTTTTCTCTCTTGAATTAAGAAGAAGACAGAAAAAAAGTAGCCATTCACCCACCTCGATCACCATTGCATTATGCAGCAATGCTGCTACTCTAGCTGCTACCATACATACTTGATCTCAATCCAATATCATCATCATCATTGTCATTCTCATCTTTCCCATTCCCAATAATACTTTTTTAGCTACTAGCATCAGCATCACATCACATATCACACGCCGTATTGAGTCTGAAAGGAAACAAGACAGTAAAAAAGATTGATATTGTTGATAAGGATTTTTATACGAGTAAAAGTCAACATTCTACATCGTATAAGTCAACCAAAAGATATTGTCCAGTGGGAGAAGAAGAATAAGAGAGATGATGATGATGATGATGATGACGATGGAGTCCACTACTTTGCTACTTTATCTGGATTTTCAAGTAAAAAAGAAACCTGTCGGCTTTCCACTCAACTGGACATTTATAATCTTTGGGAAAAAATTTTCCCCAATGTTTTTTATAAACAGGAGGATGTAAAGAGATTTGAAAGTTTGAGAGCTGTTTCTTCATTCTTCCTTATCGTTCCTCTCTTATGCATTGCATATTATATGCATACATTACATTGTACTTGCGCAATGTGAGTTTAGATGGATGGAAAAGCTTATCAAAGGTCGTAAAGAATAACAAGAAAAGAACTTTGTCAAAGATTCAAGGGTATCGTCCTATCATCCATTGCCTTGTGGCTTTGGCTTGAGTTTGAGTTTAAGCTTACTTTTGTAGTAATATGTTACAGTCAATTTAGGATGTTTTTCTCCATTCCTAATCTCCCAGGATCTGGTGTCATTAGTCTTATCTGAATAATTGGCTGGACACGATATAAAAAAACGGGATACATGCTGATATGGAGGAAGGTGACGTGACGTGCTATGTTTGAAACTCCGCTTGTGTATTTATAGATTGATCGTTTGGTTAAGGTTGTAGGTATAGAAGAGGCAAGAGGCACTTTGTTCTTTGCAAGCTACATTTTTTTAAATGTCACTTTTAACCATCTTATTTGAATAGGGTGTAAGGATGCGGATGTATTATTAGGTGCTTTCATGCATATATGATCTATTATCATCCAGTTTTAAACAAGTGGCCAGCTCATGGCTCAGACCAAAGATGCGAGCTTATCAATTTTGAATAGGGTGTAAGGATGCGGATGTATTATTAGGTGCTTTCATGCATATATGATCTATTATCATCCAGTTTTAAACAAGTGGCCAGCTCATGGCTCAGACCAGAGATGCAAGCTTATCAATGGTGTTTCTTTTGGATTAACGTAGAAAAACAGGCTATATAAAAAGTGTCAAGGCATATAATTTGGAATTGATAAAGTTTTTTTTTCTTGGTCTAAATTAAAATGAATGTTGAAACGAGATGAGATGCGACAGGCGTTTATTGCAAGTTGCTGACAGTCGTATAATTTTTGATAGTTTATTTTACGCAATCCCTTTTTCTAAGAGACAAATCGTAGTTCAGTTTAGTTTATTTTAGTGCAACCACATTTTCTCCATCAATTCATGACAAGATTTGCATTATCCTTCATCATATTTCACTGTCGTTGTTCTCTCCTAGTGGTGAACTTGTTTTGGACAAGAGGAAAATTCTCTAAAATGTGTGTAGCAAGCAACTCTTGGATTTCTATACAGTAGCCTTGAATCCACAAACTTTATCTTGTGTAAAACTTGGTTACATGACAAGAGTCACGTTCAGCAATCTTCAACGTAGGAATCCAATCTAGCCAGTTGCCTTTTAGAAGAGATATATATTTACTTAGTAGTACTTAAAGCATCATTGGCCAATTAATTTATCTTTTCAGAGTTGGTAATGTAGATACGTTGTAAATCAGTCAATTTTGAGAGGATTTAGGGAAATGAGAAAACATTTCTACATTTTTTGAACCTCTTTTTCTTTAATTGATTCAGTTCACTACAAATGCAAATGTAAATAGGTACTCATATACTCAACTCAGGTACTTTTAAAATGCGTTAAATAACACTGAATTACATATATACAATGTTCTCCTATCTCATTTCATATTCAGCTATTCTTTCCATCATCATCCAACCTGTTTTTCACCAGTTTTGAACTCAATTTTCTCTACAATTGTGGAATATCAGTAGCAACATTACTTCTTGTAAAACTACCAGAGTTTCTGTGTTACAAGAACCATTTAATTACTGTTTCTCGGATCATGAAGATTGGCTGATGAATGCAAGAGAGAGAAAGAGAGAGAGCAAGACATTTTAATGGTCGAATTTTTGCGACTATGTCATGCGTAGTTGACATGATCGAATTCCAAACAATTTAGATGGCAAAAGAAATCCAGATAAAAATGCTACTGGTTGTTGACGTGTTCATAAATTCCTGGGAATCTTCATTAATTGCTTTTATTTGCATGGTTTCACATTAACACCAAAGAAAAACTGCGTTTTACATTGGTTTCTCACTATAGCTCACATAATCTCATTCAAGTTTCAAGCTCGTTAGTACAATGCAATGGTTGTATAACAATAACAACCTCACCCGGTTTTAATAGTCCGACCAATAGACAAAAAACAGATTTAAAATAAGATCATAAAGTTTAATAATATAATTTTTCGCAATAAGATCGGATCTCGGCAAGCTCTCGGTCAACGAGTACGAAAAATCTCAGACAACATTAAAAAACTTGCGCAAAAGAAAACAAAAAACTTACAACTTTATGTCAATGTTTAATGTTGTCAGATTAAAATGCAGTTGCTGCTCACAAAATTAAAAATATACTTGCTATACCTACCTAAAACCACCTGTGCGCAAAATGTGCCAAAAGTTTCGAGTCGTCAAAAACTTAAAAAATTATTTTATCACCACTGGAATCCTTTCACCAACTGGAAAATGCAGACGCTAGACCATTGTTGATATAAAATAAACTCATGATCATAAAATGAGGTTGATGATGCAACCACTATATTATACTTCAATGTATTTTGTTTCAGGTGCAGATTGCACCTTAATTTGCATTTTTTCAAGTGCAGTAGCATCATCACATCACGAGGTAGAAGTATCATATAATGAGGTTGATGATGCAACCACTATATTATACTTCAATGTATTTTGTTTCAGGTGCAGATTGCACCTTAATTTGCATTTTTTCAAGTGCAGTAGCATCATCACATCACGAGGTAGAAGAACAGATCGTAAATTTGCCTTTTATTTCACCCTGCAACTAACTTATATTGACGGCTACTGGCAAATATAATATGGCAGTTGGTATTATTATAACATGCCGATTTGCATTCCATCATTTTTTAGAATGAATTATAAAAATAGTATGAAATTTTAAAAAATTACTGTGATTTTTTACTGTAACCTTCTCCTTTTTCTGCCTCTTCTTTATTGCGCATGTCCTCCTATGTACCAGCACCACCTGAAAACAATTAGATAGTTTGTTGAACCGCTCGTAGCTAATACTGAGGCGTTGCATAAAGCAATAGGATACAGATACAACCGCTTGTATAAAGAGGCACGGTTGATAAATTGATTTTGTCTCGGGATAAATCAGGCACACATGTGGCAGAAAGACGAAGGCGAAAAGGAGATCTGCTGCTGACGGACACCAGCAACAACCACACCACAAATAAAAACTGGATCTTGTGTATAAAAATTGGAGGAAAATGTGAAACGAGAATACTAAATATCTCTCTGCTACATACAACATACATTTAATGCTTCTTGCTTCGGCATAACGTATGCAAGAGGTGTTTTGCGATTGATATTTTTAGAAGAAAAAATGAAGAAACATTGAAACCTTGTTAAGTTAATTTGATTGGAACAAACAATACAATGCACTTTCAATGCAATTATAAAGTTTTCCTCTGCTACTTTCTCGTTGAAGTTTTTTTTAAGCTGGAAAAGATAGGCTCCGGTTTATATCACGTCACCCTCACGCTCTGATTGAAATTTGGTAAAAATGAGAATAGAAATTAATCTTTGAGCTATCGTATATATTGATACTGTCAATTCAGCTTACTCTTTGTGAATAACAATGAAGTGGAAGTGGAATCAATTCGTTTTCGTATAACTTGGAATCGTTTTAATGTGATGTTTGCTTAAACTTTAGAAGAGAAATTCAACAATGTGAAGAAAAAAATTGTAACATGAGTGCAATGCAAACGCAATAAATAAAGGGTTTGTATGTAGTTTGTAGTATGTTCTAGGAAAATTTTGAGAAAAAAAGTTGCCACCAGGATAGTTGATAGATAATTTTTTGTGCATAATCTGTGGATTTTTCAACGTCCAGAAACATACTGAACATATTATCATGATCATTACAATGAAGTGGAAGTGGAATCAATTCGTTTTCGTATAACTTGGAATCGTTTTAATGTGATGTTTGCTTAAACTTTAGAAGAGAAATTCAACAATGTGAAAAAAAATTGTGACATGAGTGCAATGCAAACGCAATAAATAAAGGGTTTGTATGTAGTTTGTAGTATGTTCTAGGAAAATTTTCAGAAAAAAAGTTGCCACCAGGATAGTTGATAGATAATTTTTTGTGCATAATCTGTGGATTTTTCAACGTCCAGAAACATACTGAACATATTATCATGATCATCATGGCATGACGTATGTGTTGTACACTTGACCACTTGTGCAATAATATCAAGACCAAAAACCACTATAGAACATGAATATTATTATATATCTGTATAAAAAAAGACTATTAAATTGTATTATTTTCAGGTAGCAAAAATTGACAACAGCTGGTTATCGCAAAGTGAGCGAGAGAACGAGCTAGCCCGGTTTTTCAAACTTTTTCCTTTTGCCATGGTTCAATAGGTGCAAAAATTATGCTTTTTCTCTCCTTCCCTACTATTTAGTAGTAGTACTGGAAGCGAAAACCACTTGGAGCAACATATTACAATGGAGGAGAGAGAGAGAGAAAAAAATTATGTATATCATCTATTGAACTGACCACATCACATCAACATGATGATGATGGGCAGGAGTACATCAAATGAAAAGAAAAAAAATGTTTATTA
>JAANSM010003028.1:0-13694 GCA_036850725.1 Orchesella villosa | reverse complement strand
CAGAGGTCAATGGTTGGTGGTGAATGGAAGAAGTTGAAGCACGTATAAACAAAAACGCTTGAAAAATAATGTCTTGAAAGTTTCTTATATGCGTGTGTAGAAGGAGGTTGCAAATGAGTTATGGCAATGTAGTTTTATAAGAGGCTATATTATCTCCATTTATTTATGAATAGAAAAAACTTTAAACACATTCTGTTCGGTGATTCCAAATTCCAAACTGCGAACAACATTTCAAGCTTTAGCTTTCCAGGAACAAGATGCATATACTTTGATTCAGTTATATTCTTTTTCTTCTGACCTACGATGATAGCATCATGCATCATGTGGATAAGGAAAGTCACATAGAAAACGTTTGCCTTATATGAAACAAAACCTAACATTCTAAAATAAATGGAGCATCAAAATGACAAGCTTATACTGACTGACTATGAGTAATAATTGTAAATGTTATCACTTAAATAAGGGCAGGATGAAAACACACAATGTCACATTTTTAATCAAACACATCTGCGCATATTTTTAGGATTTATTGTTTGGTTTACTCTTCTGGAAATATGTACTTGCCATGTTGGCATTGTTTTACTGGGTTTACTTACACTCACGTATTGTAGTTCACCAATTGCTCACAATTTTTCTACTATCTTCTGCATATGCTGTGAATGAACTGATAGAGAAAAGTATGTTACATATATTCAAGTGGATTGACCTGGAAAACTACTTTTTAGTAGGAAGCTGGGCCATATACACACGCTCATGTAGTATTGTTTATATTATGCTTCCGATAATGCTAACAGATCTGACGTATAGATTTTTGTAGCAGAAAAAAATGTTTCAGAATTTTGGGCTATATGTATAATGTGGGCTTTGAGGATCAAAACAAAAGTATATTTCAATACATTTTTTATGTTATTCTCATTCTGTATTCTAAAACGAAGTGTCAGCGTCCATCGAACTGAGCATTGCATGGAAAAGAGCAAAAGATACATCAGAAGAGCTCAGCTCATCAAAATATCATCATCAAAGAATTAAAATTGGTTAGTTCCTGATTCTGGCTGAAATAAATCTTTTGACAGAGCAATGTTGCATTTACT
Organism: Orchesella villosa; assembly: GCA_036850725.1. NCBI lineage: Eukaryota > Metazoa > Arthropoda > Collembola > Entomobryomorpha > Orchesellidae > Orchesella > Orchesella villosa. The sequence goes on along the minus strand of JAANSM010003028.1, from coordinate 12,603 downwards.
AGATTGGTGACTTGTAAACCATAATTACAGCTTGTCATAAATGACTGAAATCAAGTGACATCAATAATTTCGGAGCCTTATTTCCTGCATATATACACCTAATTGCACGTATGTATGTAACATCAAGTAATATGTTTATATGGTGTGGTTTGAGCTCCAGTTATATTACCGCAAGCTATTACCATGTCCATTCGATATGGTATACATAACATGGTAGCGGTTTAAGCTCAAACTATACAGAAGCAGATCAAATATGTCATCCAATTTGCGGAGAAAAGGGCGATATGCTCGTATCGTACGTGTATAAAAAATGCGCATACAATAGAATGTGGCTTTCCTCTGCATTTTNGTTTTTTGTAGAATGAATGATAGCGACGTAGACAGACAAGTCAATGCGATTTCCGTTTTTCTGCGTAGGCAGCAGGTACCATATGTAATATGTCTGATTAAATATACATATGTTCTTGTATGTATGTAAATGTAATATGATTTATATACATCACAACTCCCAACCCACAACCAAACTTTTCACCCATGTATATATTTTCTTATCCCAGTATTCTCAATCAATGAACTTTTACAAAACACATTGGAGGAACATTAACCATTATAGTATAGTCCATGACGAAGCATCGTAATCTAATAGCATGCGCATTCAATAAACTTTTCAATGTACATTTCAGTATGGAGATTCGGAAACTAACTACTGTTAATAATTTTTTCACCCTGAAGTAAATATACTGATGATAAAATACTTGCAAAACTTATGTGATGAAAAGGACCGGAAAAATTGCAAAATCCATTTCAAACCATTAAACAAGCATTAACTTGACGTACAACTACGTATATATATTCGTATGTACTTACACGAGTGATGAACACATGTAACACAAGTCTGAATTAATGTTGATGCTTTTATATATATGAGATCGCAAACTGCAGAAAAACAAATAATAGCGAGTTTTGCCGTCTGCTTCACGAGCAGGACCAAGGACAACCTTTCACAATGAACACTGAGGAGAGTAAGTAAGCAGTTCATTTCCTCTGATATTGAAAACTTTTGGTCTCTAGAGTTTACTTACAGTAGTGTACGAACAGGAAAAGATACACATTTGCCTTTGCTTTTGATGATCCTAGCGTTATTCCGCATACACAATTCATTCTATTATATATGCAAATCTTTCAACGCTAACTTTATTCCCCTTCCTTTCCTAGATTCCTTATTTCATACAATATAATATAAAATTGGGATTTGAGATACGTGTTGTTTCATATTTATAACTATAACATTTACTTCTTTCCAACAAGAATCCCTGTCACAATTGCCAATCATTCAGATACTAAGACAGTGATTTGATAGTATTGCACAATGTAGAGAAGATGTGCTTGAACTACGATTTGATAGTTTGGTCTGAAAGGCTTTGGAGAGCAATAAATATGTTGTTTTTGCAAGGTTCCAAAAACCATCAACTATAGTACTTTGATGCTCGTTCTTCCTTTCCTAGATTCCTTATTTCATACAATATAATATAAAATTGGGATTTGAGATACGTGTTGTTTCATATTTATAACTATAACATTTACTTCTTTCCTAAAAGATTCCCTGTCACAATTGCCAGTCATTCAGACACTAAGACAGTGATTTGATAGTATTGCACAATGTAGAGAAGATGTGCTTGAACCTACGATTTGATAGTTTGGTCTGAAAGGCTTTGGAGAGCAATAAATATGTTGTTTTTGCAAGGTTCCAAAAACCATCAACTATAGTACTTTGATGCTCGTTTCTGTGCTCCATATCGGTTTCACAACATCATAAAGCCTAACATTCACGGCGAAGGTTCAGAAGGTTGGGAATGTATGTATGTTATGCTTCGCAAATGTCTTTCTTAACAAGTACATATATGCTTTTGTATGAGATTCCTCTCCTCATGTTTTGAAATAATAATGCGGAATGGAGAACGGAATTCATTAATGAGCTGAATTGAGTCACTGCCACTGGTCTGGTTCTGGTTAGATGTTATTGCTGAAGGACAGAGAAGCAGATTCAATTTACATCCTCTCTCTGACTTGACTACTCAGCTTGTTCTGATAATAAACCATGATGCGAGTATCCGTTCCATTCCGTTCATATAGGATGTACAAACATTTGCAATTTTTTTGTACACTCTTCCATTTCCATTGCGTAATTGGAATTCGCCACAGCTGAAAGTAAATTGCAGTTTATGCTCCACATAGCTTCCAGATCAGGACTTATCTCAGCGATTCTGTCCTCATTCCAGTGTTTTCTGAAGCACAAATCCGAATTGCTCTCCAGCAGTTACTGATGAGATATTACGTATTACTCATATGGTGTCATTTGGTCTGGTATGATTATGAAAATATGTATATGTATGTTAGTTAAGCAATAAAATAACAATATCACACACTTAATGATATTGACATGATAATTTTCAATGGGTTTGTGACGGATAAGTCGTATATGGCTCGCATATATGATAATGTGATATCTTGATACGCATACTGATGCAATGACCTATGCATGTAGCCTAAGCTCATGACACATTCTCATCTTGTATGTTGAATTTTCTTTCTTCCAAACTAAATATTATTCATTTGAATTTTTTTAGCTCTACTGCAACTGCAACCTCAAATGTTGAAATTATTCAGGGGTTTGCACCCTCAATTCATTTATTTGATATTTGAAATTGATTTCATGTCAGAAATGTCTGATTTATCTGAACGAGTATGTTTTCAATGTTTGATACATTTGTGTGCATATCGCCTCTGAATGAATTTACATTGTCGCTGATGCATCTTTTGATTAAATGGTTTTCATATTCGAATTTCACAACATATATATTTGAAAGTTTCAATTCAATAAGACATAAATCCCTCAGTTATCTCCATTTCCAACATGAGTTTATTGGGTACAGAAGTTTGTTTTATGACAGTAGACATTTCTCCAGTGGCATTATTGTTTTTTGATGGGTTTCTTAACTCTGCACCCCTACCGTAGAGACTGTCGATCACTTTCAGTTTAATGTCATTTTTTCGTATTTTATTTTTATCACGTCTAGTATGTATTGTGTTATTTTCATTCAGTCGCCCGTGTCTGTAACCTTTTTCTCTCTCCACTCAGTCCACTCTCTCAATCTCTGAAAGATTGAGTAAGACCACAAACAGGGTACGAAGACATTTAAAGAATCAAATTTTGGTTATAACCAAATAAAAAAATCAGGGTGTCTGCGATTCTGTTGTCTGTTGATAATAAAATGCGAGATAACCCCAACATTAAAACTATTAAATTACTATAAATTACCTCATTTAAACTGTTCCATACTTCCTTATGATCTCAGTCAATGTGGTTCCAGTTGTATTCACTACACAAACGGCACTAAATTGCATCTATAGTTGCCCTTTTCGAATAAAAGTATAAATATATGCGCATTTTTAAAAATACTTTCAGAAGAACGTAGGCTTGTAGTTTGTAGGATAACTCCCAGTAATAAATTAAATGCAAGTGCCCAATTTATTAATTTATTCCATCATAAAATGTAATACGTCATATACTTTGGTTTCTAAACACACTTGTCCACTTAAAACTCACAATCACACTTTAGTTTCTGTTGCCACTCTTTAGTTATCCTAAAGCCTTGAAACACTTGTGATAATTCTTTAACTTGACGGTTTTATAGGCTTAAAATAAATGTTTATCCGAATAAAAAGATAGCCGAAAATCAAATTCTTGACAGTTGCAAAAATATTGATGCGAGTCTCATTTTCGACTTTCCTTACTTTAAAATTACAGCGTAGCGTAGTATTAAGCTCAGATTTTGTTGAAGTTGGAAGTGAACTTTTGGTTTCTTTTATTAAATTGCAAATGCAAATCTCACTTGCAAATTGCTACCATCATCATCATTTGAATTTGTTACGCAAAACACAATTACTGCACCTATTTCCTCTAACCATTTTACTGTCGCACATGTACTATTTTGTAATGAGCACTGCAATACAATGCTAAAAAAAACTTTAGAGTTTAGAATGCTATATATCATTAGCAAGCACTACGCACGCAGCACACACAACCTGATTATTAGTTCCTCTATGTTCCTGGTCATTCAAGTGCCAATATAGTCGCAGTCACTACTTTTTTTGTCATTGCCACTTCAGTGGATTATACTGCTGACGAAGGGGTTCTCAAGCGAAAATTGGTCACACATGTAAAAGTCTCATGTATTTATTGTGTTACGCATTATAATGAACAATCATTGTCTCGCGAGCTGCATACTATTTGAGTCTTCTCATCTCAAGTCAAACTTTACTGTGTACGCAGCTCTAATACCATGATTTATGATTGTGATAGGCTATCAATTACGAAATCTGAGTAGCAATTTGATATATGGCTATATATATAAATTACATTAATACGCACTCTAAAGTAAGTTCAATCACACTTCGCAGAGCTCAGCAGTGCTTGTTTTAGTGTTTACTAACTATGGTGCCTACTATGTAACAACTAAACAAAGCGTTTTTTTAAAAAGGATTTTCATATTGTACTCCACTTCTCCACTACTACATTACCAGTTTCAGATACTGATTTTTATATATGGTTCTCAAAGAAGCAGAGATGCATTCAACTCTGCCTCCACTCACCCACACAGCTGGTACAAACTGTAGAAAAAATCAGTACAGAAAATGTGTAAAACACAACACATCAGAGAGAAGGATCACAGAGGATAGATTCACATATTATATACCCTTTCAAGAAGAAAGGGAAGGAGAAGCCAAAAAAGAAAGAAAATGCATATGTGTAGAACCTACAACGCACACTAAAAACTCGACTCATTCTCATACTCATATTGCATGAGAGTAACTTAGTGGATTTTACTTGAATGTCTAAAAACGTAAAGGCTAACTTTGCATTGCAACTCCAATTCTTTACTCGGAGGATTGAACGTTAGGTTTGAAGTGGTAATATAAAAAGGCTTGCTTTTGCTGGTGCTATTTAACAACATGTGTGCATGCATATACACACACAAGCCGACACTTAACATGACATACCTCTTAAGCCCAAAAAAATGTTTTTACCAATTACTTTTCATGTATTATGTCTGCATCTTGCTGTATATGTGCTCTGTAGCTTGCCTCTTCTGGCCTTTCCTTAAAAATGCTTTGGTTTGGTGTTTGGAGTTTGGGGCTTACTTCATGTTATGAGCCTACTATACGGGACGCGACTGGTCACTTCTTTTTTGTGATAATAATAATAAGTAATATAGTATTTCATAGTATATAATCTTGTACTGGCCCTCTGCGTTTTGTTTAAAAATCACCAGGCTTTTCTACTCATTACTACACATCTCATTTGACGAATTGTATTAGTGGTCGACTTATGCATGCATTCATCTTCATCCTCTCACAAAGACGGGTGCGCTTCGCTTATATTGCATATTATATTGTTTGTGATAATGTGACGCGACCTTGTGGAGTCGCTCGGATTTTTCTGTTTGTAGAATTATATAGCTCGGCTTTGGTACAGCCATATAACCTGTTCGATTGGTGGTACTGATGGTGCCGTTCCAGTGAGTCAATGATTTATATGGCTTGCCTTGCAGACACTTTTTGTCGCGATTGAGAACATAACTTTGGCGAAGTAAGAGGCAAGAGTATGAGTTCAGAGAAAGGCCACCCACACAAAACCATCTTGATTTTTTTGTCTTTGACCATAATACCAACAATTTTATGCATTGATTATATGATTCCATTCCTGTAAAGTTATGTTGCGAATGTTTGCTGATTTCTTTTCATGTTTTAAGATTCTTAGAATAAAAAAAGTGGTATACTTATCCAGTCTAGTGTAATATGGAATTTGATTTCGAGAATTCATCACATCATCCAGCGAGATGATCTCATCTTGGAATGATCACGATCTACCATCCTTTAATTTTTACCTTATATTATAATAGCATGCAAATAAAACCGGAATATTACGTAGGAATATATCAAGTGCAATATTGCTTGCATATATATCAAGCTTCAGAATCAGAATATGAGCTGATGAATTATTATGAAGAAGATGTATACATATATATGTTAGCACGGAACAGAATGGAAGTTTTTAGTGCTAAAATATTTTGATTTGCTGTATAATTTTTATCGTACTAAACTTTTTCCAGGATGTAAGCAACGTGCAATATAGTTCTGAAAAATGCATGAAAGCTTTCAGACCTTTTGTCCTTCACGACTTACTAACTTTATTGGAAATACGTGTGAAATATGAATTCGTAAATTCTAAAGTTCTCCTATTTTTACATGTAACCAACTTTCATGCAGTGTCGTCTCCTGCTCCTCGTACATGTAGGCTTTGTGATTACTCTGCATTTTGTCTTAAAAGGAATCACCAAAAAACTTTTCTGTATGCGTTATTATACGATCGGTTCTGTTATTAATACTATATAATGTCCATTCTTATTTCTTACCTCTATTCATTAAATTTTGTGAATAGATAGGATATATATTACATATCATATATTACGAAATTATTTTTAGAAAACTGCACAGCTCCATAAAACATTGGACTAGAATAAAAGTTCTGTAACTTTTACCGTGTTTTCATAGTATATACCACAGCATTAGGTATAATCTAGAAACAGAAACCTTTCGTATGAATGATGATAGAGATAATTGTGCTCAGGCATAAGAAAGGTAAATGAAAGAAGAACTGCTAACATGCAGAATCCTGATATTAGCTATCTGATACTGATATATGGGTTCACTGGTGGTTATGAGCATATAGGGTACTAGTTTTGCAGACGGGCAATAATGCAGAAAACTAAAATACGTTTACATTCTGATTCTTATATTGATATTTGGTTGGTATATACTCTCCTTCTTCTAAAATGCATACTCATGATAGTCATGATCTTAAAAAAATTTTTCATGCATGTATTTCATTCAATACAAATAGTTATTTATATATGTGTTTTTCACGAGTCGAGTGTAAGAGTAAAACTTTTTAGATGCATTCTATTCTGCCTTTTGGTAGCATTTAAATTCATGAAAACATTTTAGGACTACTCTGCTTAATTAAACGACGCATTTTTACCCGCTGACAAAAGGATATGGAATTAAGGGTATCTGCTAAATATGGCCTGAGTTTTTACATTCTGATTCTTATATTGATATTTGGTTGGTATATACTCTCCTTCTTCTAAAATGCATACTCATGATAGTCATGATCTTATAATAATTTTTCATTCATGTATTTCATTCAATATAAATAGTTATTTATATATGTTTTTCACGAGTCGAGTGCAAGAGTAAAACTTTTTAGATGCATTCTATTCTGCCTTTTGGTAGCATTTAAATTCATGAAAACATTTTAGGACTACTCTGCTTAATTAAACGATGCATTTTTAGCCGCTGACAAAAGGATATGGAATTATATAGGGGTATCTGCTAAATATGGCCTGAGTATTAATTAATTTTATTGCTACTAAAATAAAATGAACAGTCGGGGGAACAACATGCGATGTAGATGCTTTAGCCGATTACGATAGATAAAAATAACCAAATACAAAATATATCTGTAGGAGAGGAGAGGGAGAAAGACCTTCATTGTAGCTATGTCTATAAAAGTTTTGAAAAATGGGAACAAATGAAGAACCTAAATTCGTTGTCATGATAAATTAGATACGTAAGTAACAAAGACAAAGAGCAATACCAGGCAACAACATGACCTAAATCAAGAAGCAGGAGAAAGCATTATCGTCATGAGAATCAGCACAAAAAACAGAAAAATAATAGCAGAAACTGCTCAATCCGTCTTGTCTTGTGAAACTTCTTCAGATCGATTTGCCTCTACCGTAGCTGTTGGTGCTATCACTGAAATCGTCTAAGGTTTCTCACCCTTCCCCAGGGACTCTTTTGTTAGAAGGCCAATGTAAATGTACTAAGATTTTGGAGTAACATGGTGTAAATAAATAAAACTTGATTAAATACTACTTATATAATCTAATTAACGAAGGGGATCTTATAATCACGTAATCAGTTAAGAATTTAATATGCCTGATAGACGATGTTGTGCAGTTTTATCTTGCACCAGCAAGAAAGACGACCAAGACCGAAGTGTCAGCTTCCATCGGTAATCAAAATAACGCCGTATAAAATAATATGTGAAAACTAAATTTAACTAGTGCTGTATAGGTATGTATATGTAATTTGAACATGTCTATTCCGAACCTAGATTTCCAACGAAGGAGAGAGATGCTAAAAATTGGATGCACTTCTTAAATGAAGCAAATGCTGGTTACAGCTGGAAGGCTAGAAAACATATGCTCATTTGCTCCAAACACTTTCGAGAGTGTTGTCTTTATGAAACCCTTCAAACGAATCGAATCTGTTATGGCCATTCCCCTTCTTTAGTGGATGGAAAAGTTATAGCGAATGTATATAAACTTACAACTTACAGCACATTAATAAATATCGATATGAATTACTTACATTTTCATGATATTGTGATAAAACTTATCAGCATATACTTTGAAAAATTTATAGCCGAATTCAAAATGTAGACAATTGGCTTCTGATAACACGATAACCCAGTTCAAAAGATCCCATTTGCAAACCGTGAGTGATGCTCAGCGTGAATTTCTTGTAAGAAAATTGAATTCTTTTCCCGTTCCCAAAGTTGTTATTGGAAAGCCACCTTTGGTACAATTGCCGACTGTATCTTCAGTTGGCCAGAGGAGTAGTTCAAGTACTAAACTGCATGGTATTTTCACAGCTTGATTGTATTAACATAATTTATTTGCTTTACTTTATCAATATTTTCATTGCCATTTATATTTATTCTAAGAAGAGCTAAAAGAAGGGACATCGAAAAGGCTATCTAACAGCATTGCATACGACTACAAAATGAGCACAAAAAATGAAAAAGAAGGTATTCTTTTTATGGAAAAAACATACTTTTTTTTCTATCGATCAAAATAAGTTAAAATGTTTATAGAATTAGAATTGAACCGTAATTTTGAATGCCTAAAGATCCATTAACTGCAATGAACGACGGAGTGGAAATTACCCCAATAACACTTGACTTTGCTCGCCATAATCATCCTCCTAGTAAAAGGAAATCTCCATTGACTTCTTCGGGTATTCAAATTACATCAAGTGAATGATTCTTACAAGAATAAGATAAAGCGACTCAAGTTAGAAAACCAAACATTACGCAAATCATTGAGTGAAATTGAGAAAACAGTGGAAGAAATGGAAAATGAGATTGTCTCTTTGAAGTCGGCATCCGTCAACTTGGAAAAACGTCATTTGGAGTTGCGTCACACTTTAAAAAAGACCATGTGTGAAGTTTAGGTTGCAGAAGCTTAAACCACATCAGCATCATTCTCATCGTTCGCAAACCATTCGGGAGAAAGTTTCTAGTTTCGTTGATATTGTGGATATTTCTAATGAGTAGATGAGCTGATAAGAGTATATCTGGTCCGTTGAGGTTAGGGTTATTAGAATAATGGTGTGTTAAATGAAGTCTATGTGATTTAATATATGCGTTTTTGTGTTACAGAAATAATTTTACGTGCAAAAATTTGTGTTCGATTTGATTTATTTTATATCAATAAATTAATGATAATGATATACGATACATGAATATTATATGACAGTCAATTTTCATGGCATGAATGATAAAACCATTCATAATTGAGATCAAGATTGAATAAGAATAATATCGTACTTCTTATATAAAGGATATTCCTCCACAGTACTAAAAAATCATTCTTCGAAAAAGATAGTGAACACATATAAACATATAATTGTATAGTTTCTTTACTCAAAAAATAAAGTCAATTAGGTAGAAGTCTAGACAAGTGCAGTTTCTACTTATCCATATGAGTATCCTCAGATCTTTCATCAAAACTGATTCGTAACACATATAAACATTTAATTGTATAGTTTCTTTACTCAAAAAATAAAGTCAATTAGGTAGAAGTCTAGACAAGTGCAGTTTCTACTTATCCATATGAGTATCCTCAGATCTTTCATCAAAACTGATTCGTCTCACTCAATTTAGCCTACAATAGAGTTATGGCTGTGGCCGTGTTCTGCACTTTTGTGACAGTGGTATTATCAGTGCCTGCAATGGAAAGAATAGCTCTCATAATCCTAATGCTAAGAAAGTAAGAAAGATAAAAAGCTGACAGGAACATGCCCTGTTGATTATGATGATTATTATTGTAGACTCTCTGTACTACAAGTAACCTACCAGAAACAGCAGAATTCGTGTAAATTTTGCTCGTCGACGCCACCTCATCTGCGTACCATCTTCCTCCCGAAATTTCATTTAAGAAGAGGAAAAATTCTTTTCGAAACTTCTTGCCGAAAGCACAATATATAATGAAGTTAGCAGCAGAGTTTAAGCTGAGTAGAAAGTTTCCCAACTTGTCCCAAAATGAGTTGTAGGGGATCCTCAAATAAGACAAGATATCGAGAATGAGATAGTCCACGCTGCAGACTAAAAACACGATCACAACAGAGAAAAGCATGAGAGCAAAGGAAGCATCACGCTTTTGTTGAGATGTCATTTTCTGTCGCGCCTTGCTCGATCGTTTGATCTATATATGAGGAAAAGTAAACGGTTGCATGAGCTTCAAATTTGGAAGGGGAACTTATTAATAATGCTAATTTTAATTTATATGCTAATAAGTTTATACTCACTGCGGTGAAAATGGTAAAGTTGAAATAGGAGAGACTTGTGAAAGGAACAAGGAACATGATTACAAAATACGACCAAAATATGTAATACAGCTTGTACTCCGGATCACTCCTGAGTTGAGATTGCTCCATTTTGTACACCGTACAGGATGATGTGCTTGTTGTATTATCATTATTGAGATCAGCTTTTTGGCAGGGAAAATCTGCCGTATGAAATTCAAACCAGCGAGGAATATTGTACAAGATGCTGAAAAGGAATACTCCAATCATACTGACAACGGCACGTCGTCTGGTACACAAGAATCTGGCTTCAACTGGCCAATTGATTGAAATGTAGCGATCGATTGCAACAATCATTGTGAAATATGTTGATCCGGTGTGAGCTGTAATGAAAATTAGTTAGAATATTCTGGTTATATAATGCGTGGGATCACAAAAAGGATTTCATTGAAAATTTATGAATAATCTTATATGCATTTTTTGTATTTTTAGTTCAACTTGCCAGTGAATGTGATGGCACGCAAGTGTGGTCCAACAATTGGGTAAAATATTTCCGTGTACCAGTCAAATATATCAAAATAGACAAACATGGAAAGAAGCCCGTATCTTATCAGCTTCGTAAGTAAATACAGTGCATCACAAAAGGTTAAGCCTAACGTCAAAATACTGTAGGTAGAGCGCATTCTAGCACGTGATAGAACGATAGCACACAAAATGTTTCCCATCACGCCCAAAACACAAATGACGAGGAGAGCCAAGCCCAACGGTAAGAAATCAATTGATGTAGTCACTTTCGCCATTTTGGTAATCTTAAAGTTGGTGATGAAAATGAAAATGAAGATTTTCACAGATTCACTTTCACCTTGAGATTTTCCAGTTATGGTAATGCATATAGCATGGAGAACAGTAGTGTTCTTTCTTGACGTTCTTCACAAGTGAAGTTGAGAGACTGTTTTGCATCAACAATCATTTTTCCTTCTTATACACTTTACGCCCACGAAAAACTGAAATTACACTACTTTGGTGATGTAAACCTATTTGTGTGACGAATGTCATTCGAATACGCGGGCGTGCTTTGTATTCATTACTGGCTAATGCTTAACCCAACCTATAAACACATTTAATAGTTTTAGCCAACATTGAAAATTATAATTGTACACACACAAAACTAACTATGCTCCGTTCCTTTACGTCAAACAAAGTTTAACACGTGCGTCTTATTGCTTGCACCGCAAACCGCAACTGAACAACATAACAACTTTGGATTGCTTCATGAGCCACTTTTTGACTTGGACAAAAATTTCAATTCTTTGGGAAGGGATCAGTTTTATACATTTTTATGTATGCTGGAAATGTTCTTCTTCACTGTCTTCCATCTCCATCCAATCGTTTCATCTCAGTATCTCACGTTTTTCGTTGTAATCATAAAAACGTATATAGGACCATATAGACACTTAGCAAACATCAAACATTTGCCAACTCAAGCTGTCATCATTTTGTTTACCAAACGTGTACTGTAAGTAGTAAAGAGGAGTAGAGGAGAGGGGTGAAGTGGTGAAGACACTTCGGAGAAGTATGGGCGGACTGCTACTCTTCAGTCTTCAGGTTATGGGTTATATGATGGTTTACAGACAAAAAGATTAAAATTAAAACATAACACTTTTGTACTTTGTCATTGCTTAGCCGAAATTTTCTTCGAAAAAACATTTGCATGAAGCTGTTGAATGAATGTTGAATGTTATAGGCTACATTCACATATAATCATTCTGTTTTGTATTGTTTTATTCTTTTAAACGAATAATACTACACGTCCAAAATTTAAAGAAAACACAGACAGGAACTACTTTACCATATCTATTCCATCTCTATTATATTATGGCTACATTA
>JAANSM010003027.1:0-13696 GCA_036850725.1 Orchesella villosa | reverse complement strand
AATGTTGCAATTAATCAATCCATTCGTAGCAGGAGAAGCAGAGTGTGTCGGGCGAGGCACAGGAAACCGAAGACGGCACAAAAAAATCATAAACAACAACGGAAGTTTTAATGTTTATGGCTAGTTGAGCTTTGATTGCTATCAATGTCAATATCTAAGCTCTTGGGCGTAAGCCCTTTATATTTTTGTAGTTTAAACGAACATTATTTTTACTTTTTAATATAGCAAAGCATTTTTGGTAATGAAAATTTAATCTACTTTGAGATAAGGAAATTAGCTGATGTAATTGTAAGCTTTGTACGCTTTCCAATGTGAATTAATTTCTGTTCCTTCCGATCATATGCAAACAAGTAGCGTGTGAAAATAACAAAAATATTATTATACTCACCCTCTGTTTATTTGTATCAACATAACGAAGTCCAAAATAGTCCTTCTCTGCAATGTTCAGTTGTCTACACACAAAGTCCATAATAAACTGGCCCTTGTGGTGAGGCTGAAATAAAATCATGCAAGAAATTTATAAATTCTCATAGTTTTCATCCAATTTTCATTAACTCCGATTGACAATTAGTGAGTCCAAGTCCCACAGAATTATAAAATGCGGATGTAGTCAAGTATGTTTACTACAGAAAAACGACTTTGAGATGAGCTCCCATAATCAAGTAATTCGTCTTCAAACCTCATTCACTTCATTTACTATATATTTTTTCATGTCAGCTCTGATAGATAATATATGATGTAAGGTGTATGAATGTGTAATAGCTTGTTTTGCTAGAAATGTTTATCTGCATAAAAAACTCGCTGTAGAACGCATAACGCATGCAATGCAAGAGCAATGAATTCATTTCATTTGGCTGCTTCATTCTGTTTTCTGTGTTCATTTGGCGTCTGGCATGATATACAATACAAATGGTTACTACTATCAAGCATGCTTGCATGTACTTCATTCAATAAGTTTGCACTTAATTTCAGTGAATTTCGATTTCAATTATTGCTTGATGTCATTGCAATATATATTACACTGCAAATGGGGATATATTTCCTGCATGTTTAGTTTTTATGGGGCAGTATTTAAGGTTGTATCACTTCAAACGGGTGTCCTCCTACCAACTTCGTGCATGCATGCAAAAAAATGTATATAAAATGCAATTTTGAACTATAATGATGATGACTTGATGTGGATTGTGGATCACAATTTTGATTTTAAACGACTCAAAACTAAAACTGGCTTGCAAAAGTTTAGTAGTTGTATTACTCAATAGCTATAACCTATTATTAATTTCCTTGAATCAAATCAAATGTATTTGAATCGGCCTACATAAGACCAGCAATTTTCATGCGAGAGGGGTGACTCAATCTCAATTCAAACACTATAGTACACGCAAGATCACACCATATTTCAAAAGGATGTATATAATGTTCTGCTTTGAGTATAATGAGTTTTCGGTTCCAAAAATTTTTTCACACGTTCACAAAATGAATGAATAATGAATACATTTAATGTTAAATACACATTCAACATTATTTTCTAAGAATGGAATAGAAATTTAGTTTTTTTTCACATACCTGAAACTCACACTGCAGAATTTCGGCATCATCAAGAAGCCGAACTGTACACTGATAACCTCCAGTGAGATGGTTTTTACTATTTCTTCGAATCATGGCTCTAGGTGTTGACGTAATTAGATTTTGACCAGCATAAGTCGAGTTCTGATCACGTCCAGGACTCGTCCCACTACTTCCACTGACATAAGGACTTGGAGGAAGTAAACTGAGAGGCTTATTGTGATGCAAATGATGGTGATGGTGATGATGAGCTCCTGATGATGAAGTCGATGAGATTGCAGCTCCTGTTGAGGCAGTTCCGCTGAGAAGATTCACACATTCTTCTAGCTTCAACTCCTTCGTCATTCAGACTGACTTTGACTGTGTGAAAAGTAGTTTTTTGCTTTAACACAATAAACAAGCGAGAGGTTGGTTAGTTGCTTTGCACAAATGAGAGCCAGCAACAGACAATCAATGGTGAGTTTTAGCAGTAAATACATTAGAGTATAATATATTAAGGCATATACATAACATTAGGTACACACTTTTTGGAGTCTATATATGTATGTATATTGAGCGGATACAGAGTCATATTATTCTGACAGAGCAAAAAATATAAATGTGTTTAACTTGAGTATTGTTACAAGACCCTTTCTGCAGAGCCTTTTTGAAGCTTATATTTACGTGTGTTGTTGCGTTGCATGGGCATAAGGTTTTAGATAGGTATGCATGTATGAATAATGCAGGTATATATAACAAACAACCTAAACTTCAATTTCCAAAACGGTCAGCTTTAAGCTTGCATGGTTGATGGTGGTGGTGGCTACATCATCAGTGAGCGTACAATGAGGTAATGACTATTACATTGCAATCTTCCTCTCATGCTCCTATTTCCTCTGTTCTCTTGCACACACATGTGCCTATTACTATATTGCTATTGCCTATGAAATGAATATATATATATATACTTGTTAACGTATGTATGTATATACACTTTTAATGCCATAAGAAAGCTCGTGTTCATTTGGTTATACTTGTGTTTTTCTGCAGTCGCCGTGTTATGTTGGCCAATATTTCAGGTAAGTTTGTTTCTGGCTTTTGTCTTTCTGCTGCCTGGTTGTAACAATATGAAATGCTTCTATCACATTTTGTGTATTGTGTACATAGGTTCTGTGTATATATATACCTATGCCGTACAACATGTGTCTATGATTTTTATGGATGCTGTAATACAATTGAAAATACATTTAAACAATGGTGCATTTTACTTTACTCTCCACTCAAACGTACCTTTTGATTCGTTGGTTTGATTATGGTTTTGTGAAAAAGAGTTTGTAAGTTTGTAACGTCAAGAGTCAAGAGCTGATAGATAGAGCATATATAGTTCTTTTGGCATGTGCGTAATGTACGTAGTTTATGGGGAATATATAGCTACATCTAATTGATCTGTGCAGTTAGCGTTTTCGACTTCGCACAATTTTTTATCCCATTTATTCACTCTGGGATGCTCTAGTATCTCTAACGTCTTTCCGCTTTCAGAACACTATGAGTATGAGAGCATTATATGGATTATTATTGTAATTGCAGGGAATGGCCATTTTTTCAGCTCGTAAACACACCACTCGTCTTCACACCACTTGGCTAAATTGGGAGAAGTAAATTTTGATGCTCATGTAATAATCCACACACGTGTATACTGTGTGTGCTTCATGTAGATTCGTTAGTTTACTTAAATCAAGTATGAAAGTGTGCGAACATCTTAGAGATATGATTTTACATTTAAGTTTAGAAAAAACTTTGAGGAAATCCAAGCCGTTTTTACTTCAAGTTCAACTTATGCAATGGAGATTTTACAAGGACTTCAGCGAGCCAACAACTCCAATCGCTGTAGCTGGCAGTGGTACAGAGGTATATTGCAACATGTCATGTCATAGTACATTTTGTACATCATGTGCAATATGCGATGCCGAAAACTTTGTAAGATGAAGTGACGCTGGTAAATGATAATGACTTTATTTTTGCGAAGAGGATTGCTCAACCTCTCTAAATTTTCTTTAGTGGTGGTCGTGATTTTGTATATGTAATTTTTATCAAATTCAAATTCTTTTGTAAATATGCAGTGACACTCAAATGTATTTGAATGAGTGCATGAAGAATCGAATTTGCAAACTCATATATGGGTACAGACAGATACAGAATATTTTTTTAAGCTTCAACCAATATTGGGTTAGAGTTAAAGCTCTCAAGAAGAGTAACGATCCGAGTATACTTTGACATCAACCATTGCAAAAAAATGCTGCAATTCATTTTTCTAGCTAAGTACTTTAATATCCGCTTTCTCATCCCATTAGCTTGTTGCTTCATAAAGAAAACATGAAGGTGCTTACCAAGTAAGTACAATCGAGGTTGTTTTTTTAGTTTTTATTATCATTTTACTACATTCCATATATTCTTGCTGAGCTACAAATGAAAGACGATTATGTACGTGAACGTGTGCAATGAAAAGTAAAATATATAGCGTACTCAGCAAAATGCAGTTCGTAAAAAGTATTGAACCGAAATATCTAGTTTATTTAGTATTTTTTTTGCAATTTAAAAAAAATCAGTTTCCCAATTTTTTCCCTTAATTTCCTTCAGTGCAAGTACGGATTAAATCTTCCAAGATGATTTTTAATCTCATATTTATTTTAAGACAAGCTTTATTTCCTTCTTTTTTATGCCTAATCTTGATTCAGGTTTTCATATGATTAAGAGTTAAGATGGTGTTTACAGATTGTACGGAGTTACCAACCCCTGATATGGTCCTGATATGAATTCACATGCCAATTTTTGTATTATCATCACTTAATTTATTTCTCAATGCATGTTTGGCGAGAATGTGAAAACGTGTGTTCTTACTAATTACTAATTACATTTGCAATTTGCCTACATTGTATGTTTTTTGAGTGATTGGTCGATTGCCTACACGCAGCAGATACCAGCGATATCTTTTGGTACTCAGAAAGAATTTAACATGGATATTTTAATCAACATAAACTATTTAGGTTGTAATGACACAACAGAAAGATTTTTTTTTGTTGGGAATATAGAGGATATTCAAATGCCAAAAATGCAATTTTCACTTAACATATCGAACCCCCTTTTTACTTTATTTCCAGCAATCATTTTCCTTACAACGCTTCAATGTCATTTTAAGCTCGTTAATGCTTCAAATACGTGTATTGCATGTGCATTACTATCTAAATTCACACCAAATATTCATGCATTCGTGTGCATATTGCAGCTGAAGTTAATATTATGTAGTTGATCTAATAACTATGTGCCTATAGTTCTGTAATCATTATAATCATCAACCATGAACACTACCTTTACGCGTAGAGTAGCAGACAGGCGTGCAGCAGAAAAAACGAGATGGGATTAATAATTTTCCGATTCCGTTCTATATTCCCACTGCCCCTCAACTTTGGTAGCGCTCTCACTTCAACAATAAAAGTGATATGTGATGATGATGATATAGAATTTATGCAACAACCACCACGTGTGTACAGTAAAGTAAAAGTATACTTTGCGTTCATAAAGTTTCTATGATAATGAATGGCCCTTATAGTTTGTGCTGTCAAGACACAAGGAGCCAATTAATGAGTGCAAATCAACACTAAATACTGACCATTAACTGAATGTATTATTGCATATATATATGGTAAGGTTAAAACTAGTCATGTCATGACGTTTGACACAATGAAAAGGATCTGTCTGAAATAAGTAATAATAATGAATAATATGTGCCAATGCTGAATGTACTTTATATAAGTGTATCAGTAGCATATTGTACTATGTCGTTAGTGGAGTAATTGAGAGCCAGAAGAATATCCTCGTGTAAATAATGATACCATATATATGCTTGCGCAATCGAAAACGTGAGTATTTATGGTAAATGAAGAAAATGATTAGCATTTATGGGAAAACATCTTGAAATATTTTGAAAGCTAATTATTACCATTAATATGATATATTATGATGCAAAATCTCTTACAAAAATTTGGAAAATTATTTGTCAACTGTCAATATCATTCAAACTTACTATTAGTACTTCGGATGCATGCTCATAAAAATATTGAATTGATATTACAAGAAAAGCAAGCAAATGAAGGGATTTGCCGACTCCGATAAGATTTCAAATTATTCCGACATTTTTTTGAGACATTACCGTTTCTCTTCAGACAAAATATTTTTATGTCAATTATAATCAAAATATTTGTAACTTCATACACTCGATGACTCATTCGTATGATTTCAATTCAAAACTAAAAGGCTGGATTCTTTTTATCTAGGATTTCTTTCGTTCAACAAATTTTGTGCTAGTTGACTATGTATGCATGCTTGAAAACAACCAGTTTTTTTGGGGTATGTTCGTAAAAGCAAATTCGTAACATTTATACATAATATATTATGCATGTTATATAATATGCTGCGTGCAAACTAAATTATAATAGTTCTAATTCAACCACCGACTATAATGCATCCTTCCAACTTTTAAATTTTTAATTTGGATAGTTACTCTCTGGTAGTTGCGGTATAGTTGTTGCTCAAAGAAAAGACCACTATATAATGAGTATATAACATTTCAAGGAAAGTAGCCAAGTAGCGTATGGTATACATCACTATTATGACTATGACGTTATTTTCCCCCGGGATTAGGAAAGAAGCGAGAACGACGTTGCATGCCAGTGACATATAAAGCTAAAGTAAAACCTCAGAGGAGGTAAAACAAGAGAAATCCTCGGATGAAATTGCTATTTTCTTGTGTATACTTTCTCCACATGTTTTCTTACTCTTACGAGTAGACGTTGCAGATGTAAATAAAGTCTGTTTAAACAATTGCTAGATATGCCACATAAAATATTAGTTTCATAAACCTCTGGGTTTTACCTTAAGAACACGGATTTGCTCATGCTTCTCTATTACAAATACAAACAAATATTGAGTAAAAAGGTTAAGATAAAATGTTTCGGTATTTTGTAGACGAAGGAAACAGGATTCAAAGAGTAACAGCATATATGCTTCATAAAACCCAGACAGCACTCAGCAAAGAGTATTATTTCATAGAATTCCTTCGGGAAACGTATAAAGGATAAATTTCCCATAAAAGTTCATGAGAGCCCGGTCACCTGAATTAAACAATCCTTTACTTACCTATTGTTTCTAAATAAACCTGTTTTTGATGGATCTTAAAATGTATAAAGATGCTTTCAATTCGAATTATAAGAATTCGCAGTAAGTTGTGTCCTTCAATTTGTATATGACTGAACGAAACCATTTATAGCTCTATAAATATATTGCTCTTGCCTTTTTATTCTTGGTTATTTAAAATGTAATGAAAGTCTCATCACAACATCATCTCAACATTAAACTATTTATGATCGTACAGTGGCGAGGCTAATGGATTAATATTTGTTTAATTGATCCATTGGGACAAAGTTTGCGACAAAGTTTCTTACAATGCTCATGGTAAAATGAAAGATGATGAAAATTTATGGGCTCTATATATTCATCCTGTATTAAAACGACTGAACGCAGACTATTAAAAAATATTTGTAAGCAGGTAATAAAACATGTAATAATATTATGTGCGCAAGGAATTGGAAACATATATTAATCGTTTCTTTTTGAAGCCAGTACTGAACGAAGACTATTAAAAAATATTTGTAAGCAGGTAATAAAACATGTAATAATATTATGTGCGCAAGGAATTGGAAACATATATTAATCGTTTCTTTTTGAAGCCAGACATGTGCAATACTTCTTGTGAATCTGTGGCTACTCATCTCCAGATGAGTGCTGAAAATGACGATGATGGATATGGTACTGTTGCTTTAAATCCACGGGTGTATATGGTACATTATATATGCGCCTACCTCCCCCATATGACATAGGTATATGTAAGTCTATAGTTGCCTCTGTCTGCCTGCGGTTCCAGATTGCCGACTGGCAAGTTTGGTGAGAGTATTAAAGAGTTATGGTATGAGCTGTGTTTCCAATGAGGTCAGTTTCGAACAGTCTCCAAACGGTGAATATTTAACGACTTATCGAGAAGACAAAAATATCCCAAACCCCAACCTTTCGTCAAGCAACCTTCTTGGTAAATATTTAGAGATAGTCTAAAAGTAAACTTACTCCACATTTTTTTTGCAACATTAAGCTCATCTCTTGGTGATTGGTTTACCAGTTCCATTTTTACTTCACGACAGAAATACTCTTACGTCTACCTCTTGTAACTTACACCACTTTCCCGACCACGTGCAGAATTTTATGTTTATGGCTACTGAGAGGATATGGTGCAAAGGCTAAGACAAAGTAATGCACGAGTGCAAAATCTATAATGCGTTTTATTTACAGACCATTTAATCATTAAGGTATGAATACAATTGAAAATGTCTTACATTAAAATCCCGTCCCGTTTAATGTGTGTCGAGGAATCACTCACACAAAAATATCACATCATACACAACACATTTTCTCTAAAG
Organism: Orchesella villosa; assembly: GCA_036850725.1. Classification (NCBI taxonomy): domain Eukaryota; kingdom Metazoa; phylum Arthropoda; class Collembola; order Entomobryomorpha; family Orchesellidae; genus Orchesella; species Orchesella villosa. Next base: position 5,627 of record JAANSM010003027.1, on the reverse strand, counting down.
CACTGACCAATTACTCGCATTTAAACTAGTTTATTATCAAAGCATTTGCAAACACACTCACAATTTTCTTATATACTTAAAGCCAAGAATCGAAGGGTATTTGAAATTTATGCATTTCACTTTAAAAAAATCGCAACACTGACAGTCACAAGAACAAGGCTTAAAATCTCTTTACCGCAGCAACTCAAACGGGACTATGAGAGCTCAAGAAGAGTAATAATGAAACAAGGGAAAAAGTGTGAAAGAGAAATCAACTTTCTTTGCAAAACCTATTAGACAACACAGGGAACACGAAGAAAGTCAGTCATGTATCTGAGTAAACTATCAAGATTTTCTTGTCTTTTAGCGCAAAAGAAAAATAGGGAAGGTAATATACATAGATGCTGGTGCTACTGTTGCAACTACTGCTATGTCTACTACCACCATACTTTATACTTTCATCGCTATCCCTTAAACTCTTACACACAAGGGAGAGGAAAGTACTTACTCAGATGTGGAGAGAGAGAGAGAGAGGCACACGATTTCTTGTAAATGGGCAGAATGTCGAATGCACGACATATAAGTATATGTACATACGCATTATATGCATTGCATGAGGAAAGAATGAAATGAACTAGTGAATACGTTATTATCAATACCTTTAGCACGAAAGTGGCATGCAACTATCTCTATACAAGCCACAACAAAATAAAAAGAGGGAGCGCAAGAACTATATAATACTCAGAAAGCAAGTAGCATGCATGAGAAGGAAGGAAGGATGGAAGAGCCAAATACTGAATACCCGAAAATTCTCCAATACTTTCTCTCATTTCATTTAGGACATTGTATCTAGACATTGTAGGTATACTTATGGTAGCAATAGCAAGTACCAGGATGATGGAGGAGTATAGTAACCAAACCAGCTTCCTAGCATGTAGGGCTCATACTCAAATTATATTGAAATTGACATGCAACATATACATCAGTATATTTTATATAACGAGAGGTTGCTCCAGAGGTTTGACATCGGTGACTTGCATGGTTCAAATACACACAGACCGCTAGCCTTCCTGGTGATTGTGGCTACCCTATATGATCGTAAATATAAATGTATATATGGCCATAAAATGGGCAATGCAATGCTACAGCAAAAAGCGAAGGTGCCTATATAATGCATTTATTGCGAGGGAGTTGGTATTGTCAGAGACAATGATAGGATCTGTTTAATATTATGAAAATATAGAGTGCATGTGCATGAGCTGATATAATTCACTATGAAGAAAATAACTTTTAAGGAAAAAAAATACTTTCTTAAATAAGATAAAAGCAGACTTGCGGGCATCTGTCAAATAAGTTTTCGAAGCTATATATCTGGAAATGGAAGTTGTATGTAATGCTGAAATGTAATAATATCCTAGGGCAAAGGATTTGGGGCTGTGGTAAAAAATACGATTGACGATAGGATAAAAATGTCCACTGCAGGACGGATCTTTATATAATTTAATACACTTGTCAAAATTCCATAAAGCACAACGATATTTTCAGAGACTTCTGTCAAAGTCAGACCCTTTCCTTTTTTCCGCTTCTCATAACATCCGGTCTATTTCGATGGTTGCATTAAAGGAGGGCCGAGCCGAGTTGGTGAAAGATTCAGCTTGTGATATGATATGGCTTTTGGATGTTGGAAACATGTTGATAATACTTTATACTGCTTGTGTATTATTTTGAGGAAGGTTGGTGGAAGAGAACTCAGAACGAAGATATTACAGCCTTCCAGTTCCAATGTAGGGAAGGATTACAAACGTGTGCATACTACTTTGTTACTCACACACAAGTTCTCCTCATGTATGGCATGACAATGACTGTGTTAACATTACGAAGAACCACATGGCACATGGAACATGAACATGGTACTTGTATCGACGATACTCATCGCAAACTCTGATTGCCGGCAACTCATTGCTTGTATACTTTTATTTTTATATTCTAATTAATTATGTATATTAGTATAATGTAAAAAAAATTATCAATCTCTAGTCAAAGCTGTAATGTATACAACGATGCATATTTTATGTGAAGCTGAATTTCATCTCACTTATATAAATTTTCTATAGAGTAAGCACACTATTGGTGACTGGATGCCCTTATAATATGTTTTTGACGATATTATGTTGAAAAAAAGTTTGAGAGAAAGGTAACTTGAAGATTGGGAGGTATCTAAAGATCTACGTGTGACATCCACAGAGACATTCTAAAAATTGACTTGTTCTCTTAAACCATTACACAAAGTGCGCTTAAATCAGGGTGGAAGAAAATTTAAGTGTGAAGTGAAGTGTTAAATATTCATAGTTTTCATCAGCAAGGTTAGTTCAAAGTCGTAAGAAATTGAATTTGTAGTTCTTCATAAACAAAGAAACCTGCAGCAACTCTAAATACTAGTACTAATTTGTCACATATCTAACATTTTATATTTTATAGGCAGTGTTGGAAATCTCCTTGATTTAAAATGTCGTCCGATTCTGGTCTCCTTCAATTCAATCAAATATACCCGAGGACAAAAGTTTCAAGTCCTTGATCAGCTACGTGTACCACACGAACATGAATACCGGGATATTAAGACAGTGGCTGATGGTGTGGACGCAATTCGTACTATGCAAGTACGAGGAGCCCCACTCATTGCGATGGTAAATTATATTTCAATAAAATTAATGAATCTTATTTAGTTTCAATACGATATAAACTTAATATATTACACGATGTACATCTAGTGATGAATTGTATGCATTTTAACATCTCCACAGGTTGGCTGCCTATCCATTGTGACAGATATGGAAGGAAAGGATTTCAAAAACGCCAAAGACTTCTTGGCATACATTGAAGTGCAAGTCCAAGCGTTAATTGATGCAAGACCAACCGCAGTAAATATGAAACGAGAAGGAACCCGGTTGATAAACTTTGTGAAGCAACAAATTGTTCTAACGGAAGATATTGCCGAGTTAAAATTGAGGTAAATATCGAGCTATGTATCTTATATTAAAACAAGAATAACGAGTTGTTCCTAATTTGTTTGCTTTCCTACTCTAACAGAGTTATCGAGTGGATTGAAGAGCTTGTGAAGACTGATCTAGAAACTAACAAAGCAATTGGGGATCACGGAGCAAATGACATCATCAAGCGAGCTCAAGCTGGTGGCAATGTTAACGTCTTAACTCATTGTAATACCGGTTCTTTGGCAACTTCCGGTTATGGTACCGCGTTGGGAGTGGTTCGTAGCTTGTTTCAGAAGGGGAAGTTGGGTGAGTCATTATATCCTATGTACTTGTACCTCTTCTCTAAACAAAGAACAGTAGGGATTGCATTGCCCATGATTTCCATATATAACATTATATTTTTACGTTTTAACTAGGCGTTTATTGCGTCAATAATATAAAGTCCAAATCTTAAATTCATTTCTTATTGAAATTAGATCATGCATTCTGCACGGAAACTCGGCCCTACAACCAAGGCTCAAGATTAACAGCCTTCGAGTTGCAGCATGACAAAATTCCATCCACATTAGTTTGTGACTCGGCAGTCTCCTGGTTAATGAAAAGCCGTAAAATAGCTGCTGTCATTGTAGGAGCAGACAGAGTAGCTAGAAATGGAGACACGGCTAATAAAATTGGTACCTATCAAGTAAGTATGCAGAGTTTTTAATCAAATCATATCTTTCAGACAACGCTATCTCTTTCGTCTACCATATTTGCAAAGGTTAATCTTAGTAACTTACAAAAAACTTACTGACAGTCACTCACTAGCATAAAATATTAATGATGTGATAAATATGCTATCATATATTATCATCATCTAAAATATCATTCGTCGCTGCTCTCATCTTCAAACTCTTCTGTCTGAATAGCTCGCCCTCGTCGCCAAGGCCCATGGAGTGAACTTTTATGTTGCAGCTCCTTTTTCTACAATTGATGGGAACACAGCTTCAGGAGAGAGTATCGTTATCGAAGAGAGATCTCCTACAGAAATTACTCACATTGGTGGAAAGCCTATCTGCCCAGCAGGTACATAGCTAAACTTTTTCCATCCTAATTTGATTATTTTATTATAATCAACTCGAGCTAGTTGTATTCATATAATCTCAAACTGGGTATGTTTTATGTTAATTAGGTATCAACGTGTGGAATCCAGCCTTTGATGTGACTCCAGCTCATCTTATTACAGGAATTGTCACAGAGAATGGAGTCATTGAACCAGAACAGCTTTCCAAAAAAATTGATGAGTATAACGCTGCTAATCTGTAAAGAAAAGTTCTATCTCAACCCTGACAAATCATGCAGCATATATACAAAGTGCTTTAATAGTTATATGATGAAAGACTCTTGTCTTAATTATTTTTGAGAATATGAAATAAGTCTTCCACAAACTTTATGGTTCCTAAATTTATAATAAAACGTTGTTTCCAATTTATTATACCAAGTTCTCATATCATTCTTGCATTAAACTTGGCACAACGTCACAATCATAAAGTCATGATAAACAACATTATAGTCCACACAGCTCACCCTATATTTGCTTATATCAATGCAAGAATTAATTTCATTTTTTCTCTGAAATTCAAATGCTCAAAAAAATCTTCAAGTAATCTCTTGACAAAGTTAGTACAGTACACGGATCTCTTGGTTTTTCATCAAATTGAAATTCATTTGGCTTGTTGTATGTAACATCTCAAAACATGCCCTTTTCCCCATATTAATGTCAAAGCGTAAAACATTTAACAACAAACACACAACACTTTTCGACTTATTATCTTAAAAATTCATTACAATGATTCATTTTTAAACTTTGATAACTGATGATGAGAGAGCGGCTTATAATTTATCACATGAAATCATAAAAAACGAAACATGCTAAGTATCAGGTACGCATACATATGTGTTTTATTCAATGCATCTTTATTAGTGACTATGGGAGACTTGATAATGAGATGGCCTTTACTAATGTACGGACAAGATTATTGATTTGGTTTGAAACTGCAATTTTTTTTTTGCTGAATAAGGTTCAGCTTCATTTTAAAAATGTACACTTCTGTCTGTCGTCTGTCTTCCTTTGCTTTTCTAACTGATGAGGCGAATTTAAGCTTGGGTTTGTAATCTCATCGTGTCATATATGGAAGAAATTGCGGTTGCATGTGGCATATCCATTCATGAGTATATGTACGTATCCGCGCATCTTTTGTATAACTGTACGAGCATGAATGTACTGTTTGCTGAAACTGTAACGCATTATTGAAGTTCTGTAGTTCACTGGAAACTGAATAATTTTTGAATAAAGATTAAAATATGAGTGCAAGAGTGTATGGTTATGATATTTGGACAACATAGGCAGAATTTAATGGTCTTTCAGAATCAATCAACCAAGAAATGAGTTCTTAATGGTTGATTTTTAATTAATTGTTAAGTAAACACAACATTGTTGCATGTTTGCATACGTCCATCTTCAGAGATCCATAACGTATCGCTCTTCTCATATTGCACTGTCATTGATGGTTTGTGTATTTGATTACGCTTTTGGTAGCGTAGGAGAATTGCTTTAGCTGTAAGATTACACTTGGATAGCTGAAATATAAAATTGGAGGTAAATTGGAGGTAGGTGAA
>JAANSM010003026.1:0-13697 GCA_036850725.1 Orchesella villosa | reverse complement strand
ATAATATTTGGGACAAACTGCACCTTGCTATTTTTCGATTATTGGGAAATGATACGCTTTCAATAGTTTTCTGATTGCGCTCACGATTAATGAATGTCATGGAAGATCGATTTCGCATATGATACTGATTTTAATTTCGATTTGACATACAACTGAATGATGCATGAAAGAGAAATCTTCTATCCAAAAGATATTTATAGATTTAAAAATAACTCTTATCGGCATTGAAATGTGCCAATACTGGCTGACTAGATAATCTACTAGAGTTCCAAAATCGATGTTTCTAAAAATAAACTACGTCCATGTAATTGTGTTCAGAACAAAACAGTCGTTAAAACAATAAAAAATCCCAAATCAAGAAGATTTCCAAGAATTCCATATGAAGCAACAAATCTCCGAATTTTTTGCCCGTTTTTGTCTCTTGAAGTGGAAACTTGGTAAAGCATGAAACAAAAGTTCGATTATTTGCTTATTATGTATATGAAATTATTATTTCAGAACATTAGATGCCAAATGTAGTGAAAGGTTCTTCTTATAATGGGGCAATATCCAAGTCTTTGATTGCCATTTCAAAATCGTTTCTCAAAGTTGGGGAAACGCTCTTTTTTGTCAACCAAACCAATTTCTTACATATATACACGCTAAAATCGCACATCCCTTTCTTTGAAATTCTGTAGAAACCATACTGCAAAGCAACTGCAAAACTGTCATTTAATGTTGTTGCCAATAAATATTAAAGTGCACTACACTATAATGGCATTTTTGGTGCACTGCCTTGGAATCCCTTGAATGTGAAAGAAGATGAAAAAATGACGGAGAGTGTATAAGAATGGGATACGCTAAGAAATTGAGCTGGCTTTAGTGTAGTGGATATTCGGATTTTTTTTATAAAGTAGATTTAGGTGTTTTTAGATGGCTTAACATTCGTTTAGATTGCAAGCTTATCATGCTGTTAAGAAGAAATGTGTATAGGTAGTCCAGGATGAATGTGCCGAATAGTGCATACATTCAGACATGTGACACTACACAGTCCCGACATTTTCATACATATGTATAACGGAGGAATGTGTAAGCTCAAGAAATACCATAAATTGCAAAGCGGCTATTACACCCTCGAGACATTATATACAATGTATGAGAGCATTCTTTACTATATGCTCTTGCATAACGAGTTGGATGTTAGATGGAACAGCAAAAAGTAGAATTATGGTTGAAAGTCCAGGCAGCAGAGAGAGAGAGAGGAGAAAAGTTGCAAGGCTAGGGAAAACGTGGTATAGCCATAGCCTTATATTTATGTACATATCTGGGATGATGCTCTTTTCATCTTAAAAACTGCTACCGTTGCTTTCACCACTTGTGTGTGGGCAAAGCTCGTAGATGAAATAGAGATGTGGAGGAATGTCTACGGAGAATAGTATCTTATATTTTCTGTATATATCTTGGAGCCTCCTATTTTCCTTTTAATGTCTTTGGCCACACGTTATAACTGGGTACTTACATAATGCTTACATAAGTCATGAACGTAAACGTAGACCACATCTAGGAGGTGGGTACAATTTTAAGCCTTTTTATTTCGAGTTTTTTTTCCTTTCTCCTGATTCCATTTAAAAATACGGGCATTGTAAACAGTTCCTCTACCCCGAGTAATATAATAGTAGTACGCAGCAAAAAAAACTACACTGACTGCAGGACTTGAGCCATTAAAGTATTCATTCCGTCTTGTCTTTTGCTAGTCTGCTGTATCTTTCATTCTCGATTTCTTATCTGTGTAATGCACTACGTATAATAATGCAGCATAGCGAACATAGCACAACAGTCCAAGACGAAGTCACAAACGTAGGAATTTTGTGTGTAAAAAAAGAAAAAGTAATTCCTTGATCACGTGCATCCTCTCCTACTCTCCTGAGTCACTTTCCTTGGTCGTGTGTGTACCAAGAGGATTTTTATTGCTGGTGGAGTATGTGAGGAGGAAACTGCTTTTACCAAAAATACTTTCATTTCGAGGTCAATGTTCGTCACAAGGATATCTGCGACTGGTCACGCAAGTTGGAACCCTGGTTTTATTACGTACAACAAGGACCGATTGGATTCTTTAACCCAAAAATTTTTGTGTCGAAGAAAAGTCATAGTTATGTCATGTGCGTACTTTGTATACTATATTATAAAGCCATTTGCATATAGGTAACTAAACTGTAAGTAGGATGTGTATTTATAGTGATTTACAAGAGAATTTATTTGTAATTTTGAGATGTTACCGAAATGTCTACCGTATTTCCTTTTAGTCCATTTTCTTTCTTTCTCACAGAAACTTATGATCGCAGCAGCAGCATAGCATGAGCCGTGAGCTACATTTTCTTTAGACGATTACGCAGTAGGAAAAATTGCAAAAGGAAAGGACTAAAAGAGGCAACGTAGATGCAATGTGTTCTTCTCCTGCTACACGTACAGCACAGCAGCAAAAAAAAGTAGAAGGAAGGTAAAACGATAATAGCAACGAGTCAACTTTTTTTGTGACCTGCCCACTTTCGTCCATCCATCTCCTGACTTTGGCGTTTAGTACAAGGGACATACATTTTTGGGTTATTATATGCGCATTTTATATTTTTCACTATTTACTGGGCAAAGGCAAAACTTCAACTCGGGTAAAAAAGTATATAATGTATATATGAAAAATGTCTAACTCAACTACACTGTTTTGCTGCAGAAGCTGGGAAAATGGTTGAGGAAATATAAGGGTTCCTTTTTGTAGAAAACGATGAGTTAAAGTCATCCATTTTTTCTTTGCTATATTGCTCCCACTGCTTTCAAAATGCTACTGCTGACTACTGACTATGTCTACGTACGTACGTGGAGTCTGTTTATTTCAGCGGAATGGATTCAAGATACATGATGACTTCTGTTATTCTTCTTTTGGTTTTCTCTCCACTTTTTTTGCGTCTTCCAACTTCTTGTGTTTCTACATATCTCTCTACTTTCAGCTGCCTACTCTCTCTCCTCGTTTTGTTTCTTGCCTGTCGGGCTTCTCTTCTCACGGTCTGACCAAAATTCCAACCGTTTTCCATCTCGAAATTTCATGCTTCCTTGCTCTCGAGATCTGAGCAAAAGGCAAATAGCAAAGCTATGGGAATTTCATATATACGTGTGTGTGTGTACCCTTCCTACCTACCCACTTCCTCCTTTTCCTTTTTACAGTTGTGTAGTTTTACTTCTTTATATCCTTCATACATACTTTCATCGTATATAAGTATACTTGAATAACGCTACAGAGCAAAGACGTTTTAGCCTTCTAACAATCCCATTTTCATTTCCATCTGTGGCTCCAGGCGGCCTGGCCACGCACGAGACACGAGGAACACTATATCGCTACCTACTTTACCTACACTCCTACCTAAAAACTAAAATCGTCTACGTCCAAAAGCACATTTCTCTGTGCTGACAGCAAGTCACTTTAGCAGTAATTCATTCTCCATGATGTACCAAACCAACACACTTATATTTAGAAAAAGGGTTGTGTTGTCAGTCAGTTGTATCAAGTAGTATATGTACATCTATAAGTACAATTCTTGCAACCTTAATTCAACACTGTACCAAAAGCCTGGAGAAAGCTACCTGCAGGAGCGTGAAAGTGTACAATAAACAATTGTTACTTTACTCTACATGAAATATTTGCGTCACGCAAGATATTGGCTACATTACACATGCTCCAGTAATTGGACTCTGTGACAGTTCCAAAGCATGAATTCCACTCTAGAGTATAGTGATAACATCAAACGGATGTTGGAAATGAATAATTGACTAATTGTTAGCAACTCACACATGATTTTCCATATAAATGATTTTGTTCTGTTTAACCTTTTATAAATTCTAGAAATAAGTATCTCATCTGTATTTTGCTGTCCAAAGTTTGAAAACAGGTAGTCAAACAGACAACACAGGTCTCCCACTGTCTGTGATGTAGCGTTTTGCTATCACCATCATATTTATATATGATCATGGATCTGTCAGTTTCAGGTCAAGAGTAGGTGGTAGGATAGTAGCCAGACAAAACGGTATAGATATGAATAAACACAACAAGCAAACTTTCATGAGAACATTTGGTTAAAGTTCACATTCCATGAAAAATATCTCCAACTCACAACGAAACAATGAGAGTTTTGATTTCCTAAAAGGGCTGAGGGCTTCAAGCTCACTGATATCTCCACAGTATTTATACAAGAGCGTCAAAAATATAATGGTAGTGATGGAGCTGTGGATGATTTCACACAATATACAAATAAAAAGTTCCTGTACTGCAAACGGGAGTTGAGTGACTCGATTCGTGTATATATTTTAGGGTTGAAAGCTTTCAGTATGGTAAATAGAGGGAAATGTATTTTTGTTGAAATTGTTTTTATCATTTCACTAGAAAAATACTGTCTGTCTGAATAAAAATTGTGTACATGAGCCTATCACTTGGAGAGAGCATAATATGTAAGTAAAACGTAACCTACAAAAATATATAATGGAATGAAAATTCCTACTCACCAGCATTATTCTACGTTCTACCTACCCACTCACTCTTTTATTTTCCTGGCTATATAGGCACACATTTTCCTTACGTCTCGTTTATGTAAACACTGATATCGGCTGACAGAAAAGCCCTGAATTGGAAAAAGGATAGAGGAGACAGTATGGTAAAGAGAAGTGAATGGGAAATGGAGTAAAGGGTGCATTTCGATTTTTTCGGTTGGCTTGACTGACTCTTGAATAAACATTTGTCTGCCCTTTTGACATAATTTATCATCCAGATGACCTGTGTGCTGGTATTCTACATTGTGAAGAGAAATGTGTTCAATCCTACAAAACTACTCAACAATATTTATATACGAATACATTGGCAAAGTATACATTTCATGGGAAATTGCTTTTGAAAATGATAATTCGGTTGGAGGAATCATATATACATTCGTAACTGAGGATCGTTTNTGGGAAATTGCTTTTGAAAATGATAATTCGGTTGGAGGAATCATATATACATTCGTAACTGAGGATCGTTTTTTACGAACGAGGTAGATATTTGGTACGCCATGGTGGTGGGCACAACGGATTCTTGAAATGAATGAGCGAAAGAAAAATTACCCTCACAGACATTTTTAAAGGAAACTAATGGTTGTGGTGGGGTAGGTACTTATATTTCACCGCTCAAGTAAGTTCCCTGAACACGTTATACCGTGTACTTCTGATGTACTATACACGAGATTCGTATGTTTGTGTAGTTGATGCAAGTGGAAAGAGAAAGTCTCCTGGTCTAGTCTTCTGGTCACATATCGACTGAGTGGATTTTTAAAAGCTTGTGCAGTTACATTACAATATAAAGCATGACCTCGTTTCACCTTTTACATAAACATTCACTGGAAGAATAATACTCGTCTCACCTTTCAAGCAGGTATTTTATGGATATAGAGTATGTATCCGTTTCGTTTGTGCAAATTTTTAAAAGCATCCCAGGGTGCCTACCTTTTTATTTTTTTTGGAAAGCTTTGGGAATATTTGCGGAGCTTTCAAAATGTGCCTACAGTCTACATAATCTATATACCTTTCAGTTTCAAAACTAGATTTTGACCGTATAGGTTACTCTGGTGGAGGTCCTTGTCTAGCATTGTCGAAACTATGCTAATACGGTAATAGTAAAATGGACGAAGATAAATAAACAGTTTTATACCTACAAAGTGAATTACAAGTAAGTCGATATTTCAATAATTGCATAACTCTCCTCTGAAGACAGTTATATTTTAACTTCTTTCTTATGAAAAACGAAGTCGCACTATTATCTATATATAATAGTATTAATTTTCTGCTGCATAAATATCATAAAGGCGTTATTTAACACCAATCAGTATCACTGTTGTTGTCGACGTGTGTTTTTTCCTTTCACATTGAAGATTTTCGAACTTTAATCGAGGTGGTTTATGCTGTTTTTACACCGTATTTCATTAGTGTTTGAAATATTTAGTCCTTCTTGCTGATACTTCAGCAATGAGACAGACTTTGAATATTGTCAAGAAGTTAAAATATCTGGATGTGTAGACCTAATTCTTGATAGAATTTTATTTTTATTTATTTTTGGAAATTATCGCATTAAGAATCAATGTCATCTGTAACAATGTGCACAACTTGTGGAATCATATCGTCCTCCAGGTAATGATTATAGGGTTTTTTTTGGATATATCTCCCCAGTCCAGCATCCATATTCCATCCATCCAGCATCAGCTTTTGCCGCCGGCAAATTATTTCAGCAAGAATTAAAACTTACTCCTTCCATTAGATCCTCCAGCTACTTCAGCACCGAAATGAAAAAAATTGCACCAAATGTAAGATGTTTTGTTTTTCATCTGTGCTATTTGCCTGTGAATTCTTTATAAACGTTCCACATCACATCACGTTTATTTTTGGGAAGCTCTCTTACTAGCAGTTACAAACAAGCAAAAAACGAGTAATGTTTTATACATTCATTTTTTGGTGGTAGAAACCCAGAGAGAAATTGGAATTTTGTACGTTGTGTTCGCAATTGATTTCTCAGTTGGTGGTAAGCGCTACTAGTACCACTTTTAAGAAGATTTACTTACGCTCTACTGGATAAAACTGGGTCTTGCAAGTAGAAACAAAGTTATACTTTTGTACCTTATGCTTATAACCTTAATGTTTGCTAGACTGGTAAAGTGGTGAAAACCTAGAGCAATATATTTTTGTGCGTAAAAAACCTACTACATACTGCATACACGCCTTCCATAATCACTATCTATACCCCGTGGTGTTATAGCATAGATATCAAGTTTGCGTGGCGTCATGATGTGATGTGATGCATGTATTTTACTTTATCTCACCAGGTTTTACAGATTTGGTGCAAAATAAATGTATCTCATATACACACACTTCCCAACATGAACTTCGTCCATTCCATAGCGTGTTAATATATTTTTGTGCGTAAGAGAACCTACTTCATACTACATACACGCCTTCCATAATCACTATCTATACCCCGTGGTGTTATAGCATAGATATCAAGTTTGCGTGGCGTCGTGATGTGATGTGATGCATGTATTTTACTTTATCTCACCAGGTTTTACAGATTTGGTGCAAAATAAATGTATCTCATATACACACACTTCCCAACATGAACTTCATCCATTCCATAGCGTGTAAGTAAAGTTTTTTATGGTATCACGAAATTGTGTGCATGTTCTTATCTTATATAAGTATCGAATAAACGCACAGAATGTAGGCTAAACTTTCCTCGTAACCATTTCCATTCTGTGTGAAGGGAAACGTGAAAAAATTTGCAGAATCATACATAAAATAAACATTTAAAATATTCTCAGGGGAATCGTACGATAAAGTGAAAACCGTTATATATTTGTAGCGATTTTTTTTTCGCCTCCTGTCTAGCACTCATCCCATCCCATTCTAAATGGCGATATATAGTTTCATGTGCAAAAACTAAGAGGAGAAAAAGAGGCAGAGTGAACAACAAAACTTTTTTGTTTCCTGTTTCACCACTATTTTGTTTGATAAAAATATTGAATACTTTCTTCCCATCTTATTTTTCTCTGACATGACATGTACAAAAATAAGTCAATGTTCCTCCCCAATATTGCCATTGTCTTTTTTAAAAACTTGTATAAATCCAAATATTATTTAGGTTTTTCCAAGGAACAACAAATATAAGGGAACAACCCAAACCGGGTTTCCTTCAATAACCCACATATACACAGAACACAGGATGCACACGTCCGACACAAAGTTTTTTTCTGCCCAGTAAAAGGAATAAAACAAGGGAAAGGAAAGAATAAAATAGAAAATAGAATGCAAAGGAAAGCAGAAAAAGATTACGAGAGTGAGAGAAGGGCTCCTTTCACCAGAAAAGGGATAACTGGAGTTTTCGAGGAAAGGAAAAAAAGTTTCCTACACACAAAACATTATTTGCGACACAAAACTTGTATTGTGCTCGTTCAGTCGTAGTTTGGAAAACAGGTCCTTTTTTTATTTTCCCTTCTCGGTTCTCTACATATACACACGTCAATGGTTGAATGAAAAGGAGCACACAAGGACAACTTTAGGTTTTTATGGAAATGGCTGCCAGTAGTAGGAAGCATAAACAACGGTTTATTGTTTATTGGATTTTTGACTTGACTCCTCTTTTTCCCTTTCACCAACTTGTTCTCTTGCTACCTCCCCCCTTTCTCCCATTGCAACCTCCGTCACTTCTCCGTTGTAGATATATACATGAAGTTGAAGGAGAGATGAGAGTTGAGTGACTGACGGGGAATAAAGGAATGAGATGAAAGGGCACTTTAATTCTTATAAGTGTACATATATATAGGGCAAATGTATGTGGGGTACCGGTGTGACGAGAAAACAATACACACAGAGTCAATGGGGAAAGCGAAAAATGAATCTAAAAGTTAGACACCTCATGCTGACACCCTAAAAACAATGTATAGACGACTATTTTCTTTGCTATTTTGCAGATGTGCAAAAAATATTTTCGGTCACAGACGCAGAGAAAGAAAGAAAACGTTTGCAGTGTTCCATTACATGGAAATGAGCGCAAACTTGGATATTGGAAGACCCAATGGTTTTTGGGGTAGCATATGTACAATTTCTGTTCATTGTAGGATGAAAAAAATATATTGCAGACAGTGGAAAAATGCTATTTATCTAGATACATAGTATAGGACATCTCTCTATCCTATCATCAAATATGTCGTACACTTTTGCGGAGTGAGACAGAAAAGGGGTGAGCTGCTGAGCTCAACTTCAACTCTCTAGAAAAAAAATGCTGCTCTTTAAACATGTGCCTATATTATGTTCCATTTTATTAGGCTTCTAAGATAAAAATAAAAAAAATATTAAAGAAAAAAGTGTGCTACCAGATGTGAGCTTTTTCATCCAGACGTAGAAAGGGAAAAAACCTATGCATGTAAAATGTATCTAATGATGGATCCTTGTGATGTAGGCTAGTGGTAGAGAATATCTAGTGGCATGACTGACTGACATTCAGTAAAAAGTAAGGATGTTGAAGAAAGAATCCCTGGAACGGAACTGCTTGTAGTCCCTTTATGAATATATAACATGCAGTTTCATATAACGTATATTATTTTCCTTTCAAGAAAGGCCTAGAACGAACATGTGACAGAAACTGAAATGACATGGGCCTCCATGGAATTTATGCATGATATGATTTCTTGTTTCATTCCAAGTTGAGATGTGTGTGTGTGTGTTGTGTGTAGGTGTCTTTATAAAGCATAAAGGGACGCTCAAAGCTTAAATTGAGGATTTGGCCTTAGATCCTATCTAAATTGGGACTAATATCTTGTTACAGTTACAACTTACAAGGCGGAACAATGGCTCGTCTTGATAGCATTTTCGGCATATGTAGTAAAATATCGGACAAGCAATATGAATATCTTTTACTTTAATCATGCAATTCAAATGCTACACCATTCACATCACTACATCCTATCTTATCTTCCACATCTTTGGTATTATATAGAAAGTCATATGGTTGTAAACTTGTGAGAACCATTGTAATACAAGTACAAGTTAAAAATAACCATTGAAAAATTGGTATTTCTGACATTGATGATGACACTTCCCGCTAGACTTTCTCCTATCCTGCTCCAGTTCCTGTTATCTCTTGTGAAGAAGAGCCAGGGTGTATATAACAACTGTACAGAGAGCTATAAACTATCAACTATAGTAGTTACAGTTTCCAACTCGCAATAATATGAATAGAATACTTTTCTTCGATTATACTAGATATATACCAGTTTGTATAGTTAAATCGGTTATCCTGTCTAATGTATAACTTAACCTTATTCCTTTTTCTTCCAATTGACTTTCCTTGAGAAAAAGTCAAGCTAAAAAAATCTACCAACACTTTTTTCTCTCCTTTGAGAACAAAGAAAGAGTAAAATCCTCCTTTTTTCTAGAAAAACGACGGCTTGTCTACTTGCTGCCACACACAACTTGTTCTAGAAAAAAGAGAGCGTATATATCTCTCATTAAATTTTTTTCTTCTATTTGAAAATCGCCAAATTGACCGAAAGAAGCCTAAAGGCTTGGATGGATGAAGGTTTAATTCCGGTTTGAATCCACTGTGTCAGAAAAAAAAACTAGAATGGAATTTTCGTTTCAAAGAATATGTGAAGTGAAGTGAGTGAAAGAGGTCCTTTTACTCCATTTCTTTCCAACAGCTACAGTCATGTAGAAGTAAAAACGTAAGAAACGGACGGAAAAGTATGTGTGGGTAAAAAGCTAAGGCTTCATACAAAGATTGTGCATTAGACGCATTTATTCTCCTGTTATCATCTTGCAACCATCTGAACACCGCTCACCAATAATATAGAATACAGAAGCACACCATCACATCACACACAATCCTACAACACAGATGCTGACCAGGTCCAGGTCCTCTCTTACATTATCTATATCCTTCCCTGTCTTACCCTTAAATATGTATAATATCTTAAGTGTAGATACCTACCGCATAAAGATGCTTCTCTGTTCGTCCATTCGTACAAGAAATCAATAGAAATGACAATAATAGCTTTTCCTTTTTTGTTACATGCACATGGACCTTCTCATCCTTTTTTCTTCGTCTCTTAGAATCTTAGCCGCATTTTACGGAAATCGTTTAACTAGATGTTTCTTTGACCAGTAGTCGTGTATAGTATGTATATCGTAAAGAATGCCATATGGGAACCAAAAATAGCACGTTCCAAAATACAATACATACATATATTACTGCAGATGATCATTTAGGACACCTTAAATACAAGGCGAATTCTCTGGACCAACTATTTATCCACAAAGAAATATAGGTGTAGAGGATGTATATGTGTTTCTTAAAAGCCTAAGCTTCTTTTGGTTATCTTACGCTTACATTTTTACGTCCGATACTTTGTGCAGCCTTATTGGTTTATCCTTATTTTTTGATACTGTAATGGCTTCTCTCCTTTTTTACTTCCTTTCCTTTATATCATGTGATTGAGGTCTCTCTTTTTGCTAGAAGGAAAAAACCTAATCTTAGGTCAGTCGACCCGATACGCGATGTTGGATGTTGACTGTGCCATGTCATGTGTGTGTGGTGTGCCGTGCGGTTAGTATTAGTATTTACTGCTGCTTTTGCTTAGCCTTGCCTCAAGTTCTTCTGACTAATGGTTGCTCTTGTGAGATGAAAGCGGAGAAAATAAAAGGCCCTCTGTCCTTCCCATCTTCAGGCAAGACCTCGAGATCTCGAATGAGAGAAAGAATGCTCTAGTTTTTTTTTGTGTTGTATTGAGGGAAAGTCAAAACAAGTTTATGTGCCGGTATTACTCCTCTTTAGTTGGAGCTGAAAGGACTTCTTATTACATGCTATGCATAAAAAGAGTACTCAGTAGAGTATCCTTTTTGTGTTTAATTCTTTTAAGAAATACTCTTCATACACAAATATACATTTGCGTTGGTGGGAACGATGATAGAGCATGCGGCTGACTACTCGATCGAAAATGAAATGCTTTTTGCCTTGATGGAAACCCCTCTGCATACTTACGACTCTTACGAGATCCTTTGGCAAGTTGGAATTGTGCCATGATGTAAAAATTTCTGTGACCAAAAAGTCAACTTTCTCATTCCGCAGGAGGATCGACTTTGAAAAGGGAGAAATAAAACAGGCTTAGCGTAAGTGTATCAGTCAAGTCACCATCATCCAATACTCTTCGTTCGGATGACTTTTGTTCTGCTGCTCCTACTTTTCATGCATGTGTGAGTAGTGTCGTAAACCATTTCATCGGGTTACAACTACGCCAAAATATATGCGCACTTACTGTTGCGTTTCGTGTAACTTGACACTTCAAGTATTCCTTTGCGAAAGGAAAGTGGGTCGCAAGTGACCGTACAATAATAGAATGCGTATTTTGATATGGTTGTAGGACAATGTTTAGTGAAATCAATTTGTATAAAGGTATGAATATATCCTATATATTCCTTTTATGGTTGACATCTCAAATTACTTATCCTCCTGACTCAAATGTGACTGGTTGCCTGATCAGCCATACAGTTTATGAGTTACTTGGAAAATACAATGTGGTCAATAGAGGGAAGTCCACTTACCTGGAAAGATACAATAGAAATTCACATTCATTAGATTTTATGCATTTAAATCAGATATGCTTATAGTATGTAATATATACAAAAAATAGAATGCGCAAAGCATAAACTACACGAAGTGAAAAACAATAAACCCCAAATTTCATTCAATGTATGAAAAATTCACGTTATGATAAAATACTGAGAAATTTCATGTGTTTATGGATTGTCACGTAAACGTTCAACCAAGTACGTCTAGTTCTTTCTTAGAAGTCGATTAAAGTGGTTCTATTTTTGTGACAGTAAGTAGGTATAGTCTACAGATAATTTTCTTTTGTGTCTGTATATGATTCTTTTGAAGCGTCAGATATCATTATATTAGCAGACGCGCACCCCCAAGCTTTTCCAGGAAGACTTTAATATCTAGCTCTTCAAAACTTCACACACATCTTGACGTCACTTAATTGTCGCGTCAGCGCCTTTCCTTATGTAATATGACTATATATAGCTTATTGCTAAAGCGTTTCGTTTTGATGATGAAAGCCAAGTTAGTTATTAGTCAGCAATTTTTGCTTTAAAGTTTTTGATTAACTAATACTGGCCGCATCTGATCCAAAAAATACTGCATGAACTCTCCCTTATAATAAACATTACAACCAAACATGGAATATTCTGATTTGTCCATTCTGTGACGTCAAATTGATTTGTTTAAAGTTGTAATTACGCTACATACATACGAAAGTCGTTACACTACACAATTTCTCGACTCTTCTTCTTCTTTCCTTCATGAGTGAAGTGAGCATGTACTATCAACAACAAGAAAGTAGTGTACCAAAGGGAGTATATGAGGGAACCATTCAACCCTATAAATACTCTGAAACGCAATAACTTCCTGCGCCAAGGCATTTCGTCCTTTCGTCCCCACTCTTTTGCCAACTTTTTCTCCTGCTTAAGTTACAACATTTCTTTTCAGGAGATAAATGTTTTATTTGCATCTTATATCATTTCACTGTTTTTTCCTCTGCTGTGTGACTGTTGAAGATTTTAGAGAAGGTATATATATAGTTTATACCCTCACGGCTCACGGTGTCCTCCGTTTGCTTGATGCTCTATCCTTTGAATTGAGAAAGGGAAAGTAAAAGAGTGATATACAAGGGAACAGTTGAACTTGCTTGAAAGATGTATGCCACACCATGGTATTCATTCAAGCCAAGTTCCATATTGTAACACTTTCTCCTTATTTCTCTCAAGATAAGACTTCTTCCCTACTCCTCTGAAAGGAAGAGTGGTAGCAGAAAAAATAAGCTCCTCTTTGAATTCTTTTTTATGTTATGTGAAGAGTTCAACTAACTTTTCCACGCTTAGTACGTATTATTAGACGGCGAAATAAATTTTATAAATATAAACGTGTAAGTAGATGAATCCCCAAATTTTTTGTGGTTGTAGCAGAAAAGTGCATATATATATACACACACACACGCGGAAAGATGAGAATAAAAGTAATATGTAGGGTAGTAGCAAGGATAAGCTTATATGAAATGATAGCGGCAGCAGCAGCAGCCTCTTTTTCGCAAAACCGAGAAAGA
>JAANSM010003025.1:0-13698 GCA_036850725.1 Orchesella villosa | reverse complement strand
AGGTAATCTTAAGTAACATGCTCACTTAGAAGATTTTCTTAATAAGAGACCAGAGGGCAAGGAAACAATTCCGTGCAAGATATACTGTCCATCTTCATTATGGTTGACTTTTAACGGCTTCTTTTAGTATCTTTCGAAAACAAACTTCCAATAACCGTATTACTCACTTTGAGATATATAGAAAATACAGATAGATCCTTTTCTTGGATTCATACATGCATATGCGCAAGTAATGGAACATTTATATTGCATGAAAGTTGTTGAGGCAAGTCGTGACATTAGCATTTTCGGTGCAGATTGTGAAGATTAAGTTACCTTAATTACCTTGAAATGTTTTTGCTATTGATTACTTTTCTCTAGTTTTTACCAACCGCTAATGCACTTTTCTGGTTGCCCACTTCAAAACAAGCTATCAAACTGACGATGAGTTGACCACCTAACACCTCTGTGCAAACATCAGGGTAAACTGATAAATCCCAAAAGATGTATATTGCAATCGAAACCCAATATCGCTAATAAAAACTCATATAAAAGTTCTTTGTAGTATTCCATGTTTTATTATGTTAATTACGACCCCCAACCAAGTCAATCATTTACAATTAAACAGTTCTGAAGATTTACATCTCAAATCCAAGTGTTATATACTCTTACATTTACTTATATAGTAAGCAATAAGATTGCTATATCGTTCTATATCATCTACAATTCATACATATATAGATTATGTAAGTGTAGTTTCGTAACTTATAACAAACAAAAAATACTTTCGGATGCAGGTGCAGAATTTTTTTTACATACCTGGTACACCTTTATAGCATTTGAATCTTTATGAACGAAATCTTGTGACTGACGATGAGTAACATTATGTAATTCGCACTTACAATTTTAATGAAACAGGTAACTCATTTAGCGCTACTCTTAGCATATTTCCGTTTCGCGTACATGACAAGTACGTTCAAAATCATAAATATAGAATTATGTTTTTTCGTATTTATGTAAATGGGTCTGAGTCTAAAATAAGATCTTAAATTTTATAATGCTTGATATCATTCTTACATTAAAATTTCCTGGTTTAAACCTCCACAAACGAACTCAATTAAACAACATGTGTTCGTTTTCTTAAATAGAGCTTCCATCTGTCAAACGACCAACTACGGGGAGTAGTCAGATAAATTTCAGGATCTAGATTGATAGTGTCATCAGCTAGCTATATTCATAGTCCATGTGATGTGTGTGTAATATATGATCAAAAATATGAATGAATGAGTGAATACTTTTTTAAAAACTTATAATAACAGAACATGGTAATTAACATGCATAAATTGCATGACAATCCAGTCCATTAGAAATGAAATCATAAAGTCCTCTCCATGTTGCTTTCTGGGAAGCTGTGTGTATATCTTCTCTGTGTGGAGTTCTTTGGTTATTCACTCAAGCTGAGCATCAGACGTCTGAAAGAGTGGCTCTGTGCAATTCGGTCATTAGGCATTCCAACAGAGTTCAGCTGTAGGAAAGAAGAAATGAAGGCAAAAAAATTAGTAGACGTTTTAAAGCAAGAAGACTAAGCCGACTAAACATACGGTGGTAGAAGCATTTGTGTGCTCATGAGATAACGGTGTTTGCAAAAAGCATGTGTCAGAATGTATGCCAAAGTTTTTGTAAATGATTTATGATAATTTTAGTTGAGTTGAAGCAAGTAAATGCTTATGATTTCAACTACAAAATGAGTTATGTTTTTAGTATGCAAGCAAACATTTATGTTTTGTATGAGTTTTTGCTAATTTTTGTGTTTCCTGACTTACATGAGCGGTTGGAGCCGTTGGATGTGCAATCTTGTGTGCAAGATGTGGAGGCTTTTGCGGAGCCACTTTCTGCGTGTTTGGAGCAGGCTGCAATGTGCCCAAGCCTTCCTCTTCAATAATTGCTCTGAATGTTGGAGATTTCTGAGGATTAAACTCTGGTAGGCTATCAGGGATCATATGAATTGGCGCAGAAGTTGGATGATTTTGTGGTTGAGGAATATGTTGCGCCTGTGGCAATGGTCTCTGTCGTGGTGCCTGCTGTATAACTCGTGGCTGAGGTGCCGGCTGTAGAATCCTTGGCTGTGGTGGAGCCTGTTGTAAAACTTGTGGCTGAGGAGCTGCAACTTGCTGAGTTTGTGGTTGTCCTCTGGAATTTTGTTAGATAAATAAATGAAATATAATGCGCTTTAGCTACAAATACCTTTGTTATTTATTATTGTCTCCAAGAATAAATTGACACTCACACATTGTAGCCAGTTTGAACGTACACAGCTTCAGCCACATTCTGTTGGGAATACAATGGCCAAGGGCTGTTGAGCTGTCTATGAACCACAGCCTGATTCTGAGTTAAATTTTTCGTGGCTGAGGTGCCGGCTGTAGAATCCTTGGCTGTGGTGGAGCCTGTTGTAAAACTTGTGGCTGAGGAGCTGCAACTTGCTGAGTTTGTGGTTGTCCTCTGGAATTTTGTTATATAAATAAATGAAATATAATGCGCTTTAGCAACAAATACCTTTGTTATTATTGTCTCCAAGAATAAATTGACACTCACACATTGTAGCCAGTTTGAACGTACACAGCCTCAGCCACATTCTGTTGGGAATACAATGGCCAAGGGCTGTTGAGCTGTCTATGAACCACAGCCTGATTCTGAGTTAAATTTCCGACAATTGTCTACAAAAAAAATAGAAATTTTTGTCAACAGATCATATATCAAACTAGCTTGAGTCAAACTCAGACTTTGCAAAAAAAAAATTTGCTAGGTATTTTCACACCTTTTGGTCAAGAGGTCGGAAAACAGTTGGCTTCAGTGACTTTCCACTCAGTTTATTATCAACAAAGTCTGGTTTAGACTTAGGAGTCGGCGTGATCAATGGGTTTGTCCTGTAAGGCTGCGCTCATCAAAACACATTTTTTTACAACATACATTTTTCATGACTAGTTGCTTTTATGTGGAATCATTTTACCAAAACCCATAAACATTTCATCCAAATCCAAATGTATATCCATTATTTTGCCCACCTGACTTTGGATAACCTCTCGCTCCTTTTCCTTCTCTACAGCCAACTTTTGAAAAGCATCGGTTCGATCGTCAACTGGGAATCGCGTCACTGGGAGAAATTCAAGAGGAGAACTTAGAGCTGCGTTCAAACGAGGACTTCTCGGTGAAATAGCAGAAGCCATTTCGTCGAGCTGACCGAGGACGCGATTTAGACGGTAAGAGCCAATTTCTGAGTGTGGTAGTAACGTTTTAAGTGGTAGTGAAGAGTGAGCGCAGAGTAGTAGTATCAGATCAGCAGCAGCAACAGTAGCGGACGGCCAGATAAATATACACAGGCAATGGTAATATATATTGAACAGTAACAGCCAGAGCAGCAGCGCAGCGATGCAAAAATATTTTTGATAATTTTTTTTATACAACGATATATAGATACATGATACGATCATCAAAGATCATCATCATCATCACCAGGCAGATGCACATGAAAGAAGCAGCCAACGAGCCGAACAGCCCCCGCACACATCACATTCACCACAAGGATCACAGAAAAGAAAATTTACAAAAAAATATGTTTTAATATAAGTATCAAATGCGTACCAATTTTATACATTAAAATAATATATTACATGGAAATTCCTTGAAGTTATGTTTTTTATTTAATTTTTTTTTCTTCAAAAAAAATTCCAAACAAAAATCCAATTTCTCATAGAAAAATTCACGCGCTTTCAAAAATAACAACGTGAGAGAGATATTATACGTACCGGTTATACGATTTCTTTGCGCCGCTTCTAACGCTGCACAACAAAGTTTATACTTTTGGTGACAGATTTGTTTTTGGGGTTATAGGTCAGTCGGTCAATGAGAGAGCGAGCGAGCGTCAGCAACAAATCTACGTTTTTTAGTTATAGTAGCTCGTATTAGAAACAAAAACTGGCGAGAATTGACGGCTTGAAAAATTTGCGACAAAAATATTTTTTTATATAAAATCACTAATTACTTTTTCGTCGAGGTTTGATCGCAGGAGGTGAGTATATATATATAGCGTCAGCAGTATATATAACGGTCAGGCTAGTTGTTGCACAACTGGAGAAACACGACTGAGGAAAGAAGCAGCAACTGAGGTATACTTTCTTTCTGACGCTCTAATTTGTTATGTATGTGAGAGAGAAGATGGTCTAGAAAAAGCGGAATATTATATGATGTTGTAAGTTTGGTCAGAAAACAAAGAATGAGAGAAAAAACACATAAATGAATATTGTCTACAATAAACATTACACTATTATGCTATATACACATACATTTTTTCTAGATCTATACATAGAGAAACAAAACGAAGAAAGAAAAGAAATGGTTTGTGTTTGTTAACAAAAATTTAACTTATCCTTGTACCGATTTTTTTAGAATAAAAAAAACAGGAGCCCCTGATAAAGAAAGCCTTTTTATGTTACAGATGCAGTTTTCAGCCAAAATATATAGAGTAACATAACATATTAGATAAATGAGCACGTTGCAATGTAGATCTATACTTTATTCTATACTATTTCTACTAAACTTTTACAAATCACTGTCTCATCATCATCATGAATAAGATAAAGGCTGAAACAAAAAGATGCGAACCGCATGCATTGCATTTTCTAAACCACGTAACATAATGGAGCGTGTGAAGAGGAACGAATACGAATATAGAGTCTAAAGAAAAAAGCACATGTTTTTGGCAATGGCATTGGAAGATGGGGATTAGGATAACCTGTATTCAATACTCTCACAATCAGACACAACTTTTGTGTGTGGGAATGCAAATGAGTGAAAAGAAAATTCGGCTCGGTAATTTGCTAGAAAAGGGACACAGCAGTGTATTACATATATATTATGATAGAATTGCGAATCACTACAGTATAATAATACTCATAATAGACGACACAATGCACCAGATTACATTTCCTCAGCGCGCTCATCTTCTTTTAATTAGCTGGCCTGATTTTTTAGCCCTTTCAAGTGCAAACTCAATTTTATTACGATGCATTCATTTTGACTTTGGTTTTTGATCTTAAAAAAATCAAAGTCTACGTAATCTAATCTAATGCAACTTTATACTTTTGCTATTATTGACTGACTACAACTATATATACAAGGTGTTATTATGCTTGAAAACTTTGAACCTGGTCTTATTTTTCACGGTCTTGTAATCTTGTGGTCGAACAATACAGTAAAATATTGTGAACGTATAGTATATATATACTGTATACGCAATCATAATGAATGAACTTCTTTTGGCCCGTTACTCTATATATTACTCCCTATCAATGATCAATAGCCCTATTTCTACATATGACGTTATAAATGTATTTTTCGCTTGTCATCATATCCAACATCCCTCATTTTTATTCATTAACTCTGTATTCTTTACCTCAACAGTTCAAAATTCTTTTTCCCATTTTTCTCCCAACTTCAAGAGGTAGATAAACCGAAAGCAACTGCCAAAATACATATATTTTCTGAGTAAACCTTCACATTTTAACGTCAGGCTATGACAGGATAGTTGTATGATCTTAAGATGATGAGAAAGAAGGATATCGGCGAAAAAAAGTTTACGTCATTTCCAAAAAAGTAAATATATACTTTGAACATTCTTCCCCCGGAGGGTGATTATACAGCCTTATACATGTTTTTCATCACATCACGTCAGATCTCTCTTCTCTTTTTCCTTCTCCGTCCGAAAAAATTCTATTGCTTTTAGACTATACCCTAATACAACATCATCGATTTTTGCAATATTTATATATACTTCTGTAGAACCAAGTGGCATTGCTTTCTTTCTTTTTAAAACGTCTCATATATCTATCTCAGTTGGAAAAATGATGAGAAAGAAGAAGTGAATGTGAGAGTTATCATCATGCCTGCTGCATAGTACATTATTTTTAGAAAGTCCTTCACAAAATTCATTCACATTATACCGTTTTCTTGAGAAACACACTCCTTTTAACTGGCAACGACAACCCATTTCATATATACGATATTATACGTGATGATGGTGCTGCCAGCTCATGTCATATCACTTTCAATATCCTTGTTACAAAAATTATGAAGCAAAAAGGAGAAGAAAAGGATGATAAGACGCCCACTGGATTATGACATTCCACGTTTTATGCTACAAGTAATTTTGAAACCGTGTGTGCCAGAGCTAACAACCCTACTTAGCTTTCACGTCAGAAAACGAAAGTAGTGTGTAGTTATCTTTACGGACATTGTCATAATTCGTGACTCAGTAAATACATGAATTGGGTGGTTGGTTGTTAAGATAATAAAGGAGACAATAGGGTATAGAAATGGAAAATTAAAATTGTGCATGTTATATGTTATCCGTTATACGGTTAGTTGTCAGTATTCTTAAGTGTGCATGAATGGAAGTGATAGAATATCTTACTGATTCTTGAGGAGTCCAGCTTTCCTCCCTTTATAGAAACGTCAACCCACACAAAAAAAACCTCGCTTCCCTTCAAGATAAACTGAAGGATTTTATCGTATTACTAAAAGGTACTTTATTGTATAACGTACCTAATTTCAAACGCTTTCACTGCTTAAAACAAGGGACAAATGGAAATATTGAAGCAGTAGAAAAGTTTTCTGTAGAAGATTCGATTTTCACCTTTTTCGCTTCTAAAATTAAATTTTGATTCGTATTTACCACATCTACTACCAACTAATATGATTTCTTCGTACGACTGATTGCGTTTGCCAAGCTCTTGGAAAAGTAATCGCGTTTGTGGATGACTAAGACTTGTGAGTGGACTGACTCTGAATATTACGAGAAAGGTGATAATAAAGAGTGGAAATAGTCTGATGCTTGACGAAAAATATGCTGCGTGTCGATAATCGAGCCAAGTGTAAAAAAAAAGTTTGCAAATATTTTTTGCAACACAAAATATTTGGAATATACTTATTTATGCATGGTGAATATAGCGTATCCGGTAGCCCTCTGCTTGTATTAAAGGCTTCAGTTTATTTTACATGTTCTGCCAAAGTATACAGAATACAGAGGGATAAAAAGACCCAGTTATCCATCCAAACTTTCAATGAGGATGGAAAATTTTTATGTTGAAAAAAGCATATAGGATAAGCAAAATGTGGAGGAGAATCGCAACGAAAGTGAGGAGGGAAGAGGAAAACGTTACGGTTACATTACAACTATGAATAAGATTGCTAACGATGATGATGATTATGCATTCGCTTTTGCTGATCCCGATAGTTTAAAGATTTTTATGAAAGTTTTATATTATATTGACATTACAAACCTTGCTCTTCTACTGATAAACTATGCTCTTCCCAGAATCATCATATGAGTATACATACTTCTTCGGACGTATTAAACAAAAATGCAAGATGAGTCTAGAAAATGATCATTCAATTATGCCTATGTTGATTCTCCGTTTCCTGTTGCCAGACTGTAAATATACACATTTCACTCCTACCATCCTTTCCTCCGAACTCCGAACCTGCTATATTCCATCCGTAGCGACGTGAGAGTTTAAGTTTTAAACAGATATCAACCTGATCTCCTTACCCGAATTTGCTACTGTCAGTTCGTGTCAGTGGGCAAAGTTTATGCACGTCACAGGATGATAATATAAGGTGCATGTGTATCTTCACCACATTAAAATGTTAGATGAGTTCTTACCATCATCTTGTGTTGAACAGCAAGCTAAGAAACTTAAACAACATGCTGTGAGTTAGTAGGAAGCACTTGTCTTATAAGATTTTTCGTGCCAAGTGGACCGTCCTCCTAAAAATAAAATTTTCACTTTTACCCAACACGAAAACTTTCTGCACATCCGTTAGCATGAATCCAAATCCGCACCCGCAGCAATAGCAAGCAAGCATCCATTTTCAGACGATAAGGTATATCAGCGTATTATTATTGGCTTTTCGTTACTTGGAAAATCCTATAGAGTAATCTCATTCCATGAAATTGGTTTCTTGAATTACACAATACACCAGCATTTGCATAACATATACTATTAACTCCAATTGATTAATTCGAGAAAGTCTCCTCCAATTACATAACTTTTGTAAATCCGATTTGTCACGATTTCCATTTTCTTGGGATATTTTGCTGAAACTACTTTCCCATGATATGGGTCTACCAAATGGGAAAATGGAAAAGAGGTGGCTGTATATTGGTTTACGAAATTACATGGTGAATGGTCTTTGGTTATAATAAGATGAGAGGATAGAATATAATAATTCAAATTGACTGTCCTATATTTACTCTGTCAGTGAAAATGTTTGTACATCTGTGGGGGATAAATTGGGTTACCCAATTCCCATTTCACCATTTTTGTGTGTGGTAAAAATCTGAAACTAAATGCATCTTGTATCTCTAGATTTCTAACTCATGTTGTCTTACTGCGTTTCATTTCTTATTTACATTTTTTGTGCGGGTTTCCCAAATGCCTATATATGAGATTTGATATGCGAAAATACAGAAGAAACGGAAATTTTTTGAAGAACACTAATCATCTCAGTATGACTACAAGTTATTTTTTCATACTTTAATCTACGATTTCAGAGAGAGCACTTTCAACCATCTTGTTTTTACTTTTACTGCCTGTTGGGTCTTGAAAGATATGTCCTGAATGCTTCGTTTGTGGTTTTGTATTTACAGAATGTTACGAGAAGCATCTGGTATCCCGAAAATTTACAATATATGATGTATTTTCAAAATTAAAATCCAGTGCGTCTTATTGTAAAAATAATAGCTAATATTTTCATAACGCAATAAAGCCAAAAATAATTGTTTACTCACAACACCAAAAGCAACAGATTTTAGGTATATTTTAATAGCTTAATACGAAATTGGCTCATAGGGCGACCCCAAGGATAATGTTCTGTTTGTGCTGTTTAGAATTTTTTCATCTAGTGATGATGAGCTACGGCTGCGGCTGTTAATAGGATACAACAGCACAGCAGTCCACACAGCAGTCAGGAAAAGTGGTGGAGTATGGCGAGACTATAGTGTTGCATGGTGCACTTTTTTGGGGAAATCTAAAACACCCACGATATTATTGCAGTGTCAGTCAATATTTACAGCACAACTTGTACACATATTTCTACGATATGTATGCATCCGTCCATGCACCTATCTTTATCTGTTTAATAGAATGAAAGGAACATTTCACAAGACAAAAATGTAGGTTAAAACTACAATCACGCTGGTAATGCCTTTTTACCACAACTGTCGTGTAAAAAGAGGGTGATGCAAAAATATATAATCTGCACATGCTTCACATGTGCAGCATGATAAAACCTTTAAACTGAAGTGTATCCTAAATCTAAATTCGAATTTGTATTACGGATTGCTAAAAAACTGAGAAAAAAATGCTCGACCTTCCATTGTTTTACTACAGGAAAGTATAGCTACTTAAACTGCACTCAGTCGAATTAGGTTGTTGTTTCATGGTTCAAAAATTCATTTGTTAATTCAGTTGCAAACATGATAATGGTTTATAAGAATTTTAGCATTCTTTGCAAAAAAATATGGGATCTTCAAAAAGACTAGATCAACCTTATTGACATTGTCTCGTGATACAGGCAAGGCATTGTGAATGTATTGACATGGCATTGACGGAGGTGACGAGAGATACTTAAAAAGCCTCTCAAAATGAATTGAGATGAGAATAGCACTTTTCAAAGCAGAGAGATACGCATTGCACATTGTAAGTATGACGGTGTATGAGCTATATACGCGTGGTATAATCTGTAGTAAAAATGGTGTGTGCTTGAAAGAAGAACACGAACCAAAGATCCAGATCAAATCATGATGATGAGAAAGAAAACCTTTTCTCATTTGTTTTTCTTTCCTTTTTGTGATTTTGATGAGATACTATTTAGTTGCTTTCGTACTTTACATTGATTTTATTTATGGGGAATGATCTAGGGCATCTGGGAGAGCAAATGTAATTTGAATGTCAAGATTGCTAACAACGTTTCAATGACTAAAATATGCGAGTTCGGAATTACTCACATATATTATACTGAGTGTTTTGGAGATAGCGAGACGTTACTTTTCACACAATAATAGCAATGTCGCTGAAAATGAATTTGGTTTGACAATTTTGGTGAAGCTAAAATATTTCAAACTTTTTGCCAGCCTTTCCGCATTCTAAAGTGGAATCTAAAAGAAGCGTTGGTGTACAAAGCTACAGCACAGCTTGGTGCATATTGCTATTCAAACTGTATCTTTGATGAAGTTCGTGGTTTCTTTCACAGTTCGTAAAACAAATTGGGAAAGCTTAGTATCAACGGTAAAAGTTTCAACTTCCAAATCAAAAGGAAAAGAAATATAAATAAAATAGTTTAAAATACCAATTTTTAAGATGGATGAAATTTCGATTGCTGCGCCGAAACCACTACTGTAAAAATGAAATCATATTTTGGAGAATCATCGAAAATAAATATTTCTTTATATGTAAAACATGCCTCTCTATCCTCGACAGCCGACTCTTCTAGAAATCATTTTTTAATACCTCATCTTAAACTGAAGGCGTGGGTGGCTTTGATGCTGTAATAATGTAATACAGTTCTAATAAAATAATTAGCACTTATAGCACATAAAATAATTAGCACTTTTGGCACACAGAATAATTAGTTTAGATATATTATAGATCGCATCTCACTTCCACTTATTCAGTTACAATTTTCCACATCAAACAAGTCTCGGTTTGGGTTCGATAGGACACTACGACTAATCTAGTGACTTCAACGTGCATCAAGATATTTGCTCGAAAACCCCACGAGTTCTAGGTCCGTACGACAGATAACTCTGTCGGGAGAAAAGCATCGACCGATGAAGAAAGAAATCCTGAAGAACGCCAACAGGATCACACTCACTACAAAGCAATTTTCTTTGTTGAGAACGGTGCTCGTATAACTCAGACAAGCATGCAGGTAGTACATAACTACGTTACAGTATGTTTAAGCGTGTGCGTATTCTTTCACCTTCCTCTCCCAGCAGGTTGTGTGCTGAATACTCACAAATCCTTGAGTGGAAGGTAAGTTGTGGTTAAATCTATTTATCTAATTTTCTCATTACTCATTAGGTTTGGTCTGCTAATCTTATGACATATGAAGGCTCAAGCGTAACCTGTCCTCCAAGATCATGTCATACTGTTTTCTTATGAAACTTTTTTTTCCGCAATACTTGGATTACCATCATTATCCCATAAAGAACGAACTGGTTATCATCACAATTACGCTAACGAAACATGAATCCCAGTCAAATCAAAATATATTAATTATTTACTCATGCCCATTACTACCCACTCCAAAACCCAAAATTCTTATATATCCATATAACATTATGAGAAAATCCTTCCCCACCCACATCACTTTATCACGGTAGTGGATGGTTACATAGCACATGAACTTTTCATTAGTCATCCTATCCATCTCCCAGATTCCTAGAACTCATATCTGGTTAGATTAAAAAACAGTTGCTATCCGATCCCTCACCATCCATAAACATCAACAAAATATATGTGGACAGGAAATCAGCCACTTGTACAATTGTCATCATCATATGAATTTACCCATGGATGTAAAAGTGTCTCCATTCATTTCTATAATCAGTCAACTGGCTTGTTTTTCATCTCCATCTCCATCTCCAAGCATTATTTTTTATGTTTTCTCTGAATTCTGAATCCTGCAACTGAAACAGGATAGTACACAAAGCAACATGATAAAAACTGCCCTAATACGATACCCAAACAAAATGATGGGAAAAGGAGCAATGTACAGTAGTAAATTATAATAACAATAATGAGGTTCCATGCAAAAGATAGGAGATCCACTACTGTTGCTACTTTAGTTTTCCCTAATATAATGGATGAGTGAAAAAGTAGAGTGGGTTCGCTTTCTCCTATTTTCCGTGTGATCTTATTCATTCCTCACTTATCCATTATCAACATCATCCTATTCCTTTTTCCTATTGCTCTCACAAACACACAATAATATACTTATATATAAGTACACACACACACCACGCACAACAGCGAAAAGCTAAGCAGCCCTATTCTCTATTTTCTCCCTCAATGACATGGCATTCTCAGTTCGATCGTGATAAACCCCTTGCTCGCACTATCGTCAATGAAAATAATATGATAATATATATAATACAGTGTATAAATGAAGGAGTCTCATGTATTCTGAGGAACACGTCGGTCGGAAATGTATATCAACTGAGAACGACAATAAATCGAATGTTTGACATAGTGAGGGAGCTACATTTACACAAAACAGGGAATAAATAAGAGAAATAAATACAGATGAAACGAGCAACAAAAGCATCAATCTGCATCTTTGTCTATTTTCCCTCTATTTACTATCCAAAGAGGAGATATATAGTAGTCGATAGTCTACAGTCATATTTACTGCATCACTTTTCTCATTTTCTATCATCATCCATCGCGTTTCCAGTTTAGTTTAGTCAATTCACTTTTGCTCACCAAATATATATGTGTGTGCATTGCCACTTTGCTTGGTTGCTCGTATGGTCGGGTCGGTATGTCACGCCACGTGCCGCTCCCCCTTTTTCTGTTTCATTTCGACAAACGTAAGCCAAAGCCATCATTGTAGGTTGAGCAGAAGTCTAAAAATCGTCATGATATCATCAAACGTTAGCAAGGGAGCGAAGGAAGACAAAGGACGATGAAAGTTGACAAGGGCGCAAATACGTTGAGTCAGAGTTTATTCCTATACAATACTATTGCGTAACCACCAGAACGCCATCAGATATAGCGAATAATAATGGAAAGTTAAAAAAAACCTTCTGTCCTTTTACGTTGGATGTATATACAAAGAATTCAGAAGCAAGGAAACAACCCAAGGTAATCAAATGACTATCAACGCGTAGGTGAAAATTGGAAACAAAAATTTGTACACCGATATGCGATGATATATTTAAATATAACTATGAGTTTCCTTCTTACATATAAGTACATGATCATCTTCATAGAAATAACGATGATCCACTCCAATGAAGATTTTTATGTAGGTAGAAAAGACATCAGAGCTCGTGGGAGAACACGAGTTATTCTCAAGTATTATGTTGTTTATAATGGAATTAGATAAAAAAAATTATTTAGACGCTTGTAACAATATGTAAGTTAATGCTTTCCTTTATTAGTTTTCCTCATATATGTTCTTTTATTAAGAAGTATTTAGGAATTAGTTGGCAGTTGGTAACAAGGAAATCATTATTATACAAGAGAAAGTATATCTTACTTTCCTAGTAAGCTGTCTGAGTATCTTTCAACAACATGAACAAAGAAAAGCCATTCCAAGAAAATGGGGAATAGAAAGGTTCTGGCAAACCATAATCATTTTTCTTATTTTCGTTACACGTTTCTCCTGTTTTCCTTCACTCACCTCGATGCCAGGAGAAACAAATAAGTAACGCTTTCCAGTCACAGCTTTTTTCATGAAAAAAAACTAGCATGGATTTAGTTTATTTGTAAGCGTATTCATACATTATCACGCAAAATCGTCACAACGTTTGCCTTACTTTCTGATATAATGTCGAAGCTTAGCTGCTGAGGTTGGAGTTGAAGTGTGGTTGGCATTGAATTGGCGTGTATGCACTTCGTTTCCCTTTTGACGAAGGGGGAAACCCGATCTCAGACG
>JAANSM010003024.1:0-13702 GCA_036850725.1 Orchesella villosa | reverse complement strand
GATTAAATTAAATTAAAACTTGACATTTAAACGTGATCTGATGAAAGAAAAGATGATATGCATGAAGGTCTTGCAAAGGTTACAAATGAAATGTGAGTGACAGCCGACAAAAGCACAGTGGAGATCCATACCAGTCAATTCAGAATGATGTTTTCATTGTACATGATGCAGCACCCGAAGAAAATTTCCAGAGGGTAGAATATTTTACATGAAAAGACTAGCTGCACACTCCCTATTCACAACAATCCCTTCAAAATTTGATCCGACCTTTGTTTTCTGGAAGTAATTCATCTCATATAACATTATTTACAGTCACAAAGCTCACAATGATAACATATAAATGGATGAGCACAGAGAAAATGAGCGAATAGAGCTTTTTTTAAGGAGAAATGTTTCGTTAGCTGAGTCGCAAATAGAAGGGTGCTCAGTGCTCTTCTTCAAAGGAGATTACATGAAGCATGCAAACTTTTACTTTGTGTGACTGACTATACTGCGTGTTTATGTATATAGATGTATATTACGTCTCTTAATGTAGTCTGATGTTAGCTAGCTAAAACTCTATTATTTCGGCAACATAGAAAGAACTGCGTAAAACATACTATTTCATAGAGAGAGAGAGAGAGGAAATGCTTTGGTGTGATATCTTTTGAACATAAAAGCTCTATTCATGCATATCTACACAGAATAGGAAGGAAATCTGGTTGATGCAATAATAATAATTTTGGAAAAGTGAGAAACAAGAGAATCAGGCGATAACTTGTGAATAAAATTCAAACTAAAATGCATGAGACAAGACAGAGGCTATGGTGTAAGCTAAGTTGATTAAATTTTCACACAACAGTGAACCCCACTGTTTTACAAGATGCATCAGAGCATGGAGAATGGCAGCATGGTTCAAAGGTACGCGAACATTTCATGGTTTTACCAATGTGTTCCTTTATACACACACCATCAAGCTAGTACTTGATTTGATTGTAATAAAAGCTTGTTTATTAATGAAACTCTAT
The DNA here is from genome assembly GCA_036850725.1 of Orchesella villosa. Taxonomy (NCBI): domain Eukaryota; kingdom Metazoa; phylum Arthropoda; class Collembola; order Entomobryomorpha; family Orchesellidae; genus Orchesella; species Orchesella villosa. The sequence continues at coordinate 12,695 of JAANSM010003024.1, read as the reverse complement.
TTAGCTTGTGTACAGTTTCACTTTGGAATAATCGAAAGTAGAGAACAATGGGTTACAATAATGGAGCGACAAAAAATATTCTCTCTGTCACAGTGGGCGCTTTATTTGTTTTATTTGCTTGTCTGTGAAAGGGTGCAATCCAATTTACGAATAAGATTCAACAAGAAGGTAAATATTCTTTCGAATCCGTCTCCCTTTGTAAATGGAGCAAATGAGCAAAAATCTAATTTATCGATAATGTGTTGTCGAAATACAAACTACATTTGCATAACTACTCTGCCTGGATTATATTCAGTTTCTTAAGGATTAGCTCCAGAGCACCATACCATATATCTAACTTTAGGTTTGAGAAAGTTGTGCACATGTGTGCCAGCTCATTGTGTTGTGTAGTTACCTATCTGTGTGATGAGCTGAAGTGAAGCCGTGAAATCGTCATGTCTTTCCTATAAGAAAGCTAGTGAAATTTTAAGAACGAGGCAAGTTGATTTTCTTTAAGAAGCACACAGCTTCAGAACGCGTGTAAGCTGACGTTATTTTTCCTACAAAAGAAGTTGGTAATGGAGCTCGGGCGAAGATGAGCCAAGGGAAAAGGGGATAGGAAAAAGTCAAGAGGGAAGGCGACGGAAAGCGAAAGAAATGAGCAAATTTTTCGCATGGTTCAGCAAAGCAGATTATATCTGACAGAAAGAGAGAGAATGAGAGGAATCAAGGGAAACATAAGAAATCACAACATGCTGCCGCTACTTTTTGCGTTGTTGTTTGTTGGTAGGGAAGAAGTATAAGAACTAGCCATCGAGCATCATTGCCGTCGTGATGAGAGTGTAAAAATGTAGACGGCTTCTCGTCACATAGCTAAAGGAACCGGATGGACTTGAATACAGGGAGAAACTCTACGACGGATGCGACGATGGATGGTTGTGTACATCTTTATGAGAATTCATTTTTATTTGCAGATATGCAGCATGTATATATATATATATACACACACATACAGAGCTAGCTATAGATATTTATAGGAAATGATAAAAAACAAACGTAGCAAAGAAAAGCTACATGGCGGGTTGTTAAAGGAGAGGAGTGGATGCGGAAGGCGAGATGATTATGCTAGCTTAGCTTTGCTTGCTTGCGTAAATGTTGTGTGTTATGTTGAAGGTAGTAGTGTGCATGTGACACAGTGGTGAAATCGGGTGCAAAGATACTTTCTCCGAGCCCGTCTTGTCTCTTCAGTGCTCAGCCACTGAAAGAAAAAGTCTTAATGGGATTTGGATTCAGGACGCTTCTTTTAATTTGATTACTTTTCTTCACCCAATTTTCCCACTCTTTCACTTTTTTTCTCCTCAAATCTTTCTCTCCGTCGTAATTTGGCTCTCTGTTTTCACACTTTTTTCCTTATTCCAAAGCACATAGTCAGTCCCCTTAAGACACTTGACACATATTAGACATTGGTGTGTGATAAGATGAAGATGAAATGAGATGAGTAGATGACTTGATGAGAATGAGATGCAGAACATGTAGCAAAATATAAAGCGTATATCGTTCGTATCGTTTACCTTTTTATTACGAGGGTTTTCTACAAAAAGAATAAGATAAACCCTGAAAACTACAGTTGTGGTGTGTACATCTGTGTGAATTCTCTTGTCACAACCACCAATCAATCTAGTAAGCCAATAAAACTTGCCTTCCAGCTGTAAACTTTCAGCTCATTAGTCAGTTTTCCTAATATTAAGCTAGCGCATGGTGCAGAAACTTTTTAAATAAGTAAGGATATTTATGGCATATCAACTACGTAATATGAGTATATATACGTAAGTATATCTATATAACTGTTTTAAACCTCCGAGTATATTTTTGGTGAAGCAAGATGCTTGTTAAAAGTATTGAACATAGCATTTCCCTGGAAGATTCTAAAGTAACGAATATAACTGTGCAGGATTATATGAACATGTTGCTTCCCTTGATGTATCTTTCTTCGACTCCACTCAACATAAGTGTGTGCGTTGTGTTCAGTGTGGATTATGAATTCTCTGAAATTTCATTTCTCTCATTACATTTTACATTTCAACATTGAGTCTGAGTAAACTCTAGTCCCATCGAGAGATAATTAAAGTAAGTACAGGAAGTCTTTTTTTAGCAGAGACTGTGAGACTTTCAAAGCATTTGTTTTGCAACTTCAATTTTTAATTTGCTTAATTACCGACTATACAAACACACTTAGATCCGCATGTACCAAAAAGTTAGAAATAGGTCGCACACGAGGTCATGAGCAAAACTCACGGGATGAACTTTCCAAGAAAATAATTTTACTAATGTAACTAAATTTCGTGTCAAATTTAATGTATTACTGCGTCTTTAATATTTTTTAAAATACAATTCCCATAACGTAAAATTCGTGTACTTTACTTAGAGCAAAAAGCTTTGACATGAAAAGTTCCAATTTTGTAATTCACTTGACAGTATAAGCGAAGTAAACGTCGTACGTTAGAAAGTCATTTTACACAAAATTTTAGAAACAATTTTATTATTTTCTCAGATCTCAGATATTCACAGCTCTAACCACTATAAGATTTTAGCCTATAGATAGGCTATACGATTCACTTTGCTATCGAATACATATACATAGAAGAGTTTTTGTATGACAAAAGTAATCAGAATCACACTGAAAGCAAAGCTCATGTAATGGCGTCAATGCGGGTTCAACAGTGTTAAATTCTCTTAGATGCATGACTTTATGTAAGACAGAATTGAAGATAATTTCAAAATATTTAAGTATTAAGCAATGCGGGGTAAACTCCGATTGTATAGGTGAAACACATAGTATGCATCTTTGAGTCATCCTTTCGCTGAAATAGGTTTCAGTGCACAAAATCGACAATAGGAGTAGGATGGGTAATCCTCTTTGTTTCTCAATGGACCTATTATAAGGTATTTTTTTTACCAGGGAAGTCTGGACGTAACGTAACATGTACTATATGCCTACCCATCTTGCCTTTCCGGCTCACTGCTCAAACCTTTGGCCTTGGGTTGCTCTGAAAAGTCGAGTGCTTTGGTGGCTAGGCTGCATGCAAGTACATACATATACAAAATTGCCAAGTAAATATGAGAAAAGAGTGGAGTGCAATATTAAGCCTATCCGGTTGATGCTGTTTAACCCCCCTTTTCACTCGTTTACAAATGGAATTAACACACAAAACCTCTTTCAACCTCCCCCATTTGCTTAGATGTTCCAAACAAAAGCCAGAAAGCTTAATACCTTCCTTCATCTATTAATAAAAAGCGTGTCTTTTCACTGTGTTTGTATACTCTTTTATGCAGTTCCCTTTTTTCACCTTAATTTCCCTTACAACACATTTCACTTGCACAAGGCATTCTACTCCAGCACTGCAGTGAATTTTAGCTGGTTGGTGGTGTTGCAATGAACCCTCTTTAGACATATTACACTTTCTCGTCTCTGGTGTCAACTTCAATTCCATTCGACCTGAGGGTCCTCAAATTTTTAATACTTACAAATGCTGGATTTTTTCAACGCGGTTTAAAATGAACTTTACGCTTCAATTTAGTCTTCGAGCATACAAGATGCAAATAGAACCCCCATGTTTGCAAACACGGTTTTGAAATTTCCATTCAAAAGTTGACAACCCTTTCAGTCCGTTGGGAATCTCAAGTTTCTACGTCGAAAAACTCATCATCCGCAAAGACAGAGCCCCTTATTTACAAAGATACTGAGATGATAATGAGAGATATTGTAATGGTAGAATATCTAGTCTTACGAAACGGTGCATAATGTCAAATCTGCTCATAGTACTCCCCGTAGAAATTACTCAGAGTAGAGCACACTTTGCATTATTTGTGGCCTTACGAAATGTGTATACAGATAAATGTAACCAATCCAATGTTTTGTTTGTATGTGAGCACGAAACAAGACGCTTTCATATTATGTGTATGCTGCACTTTGTAATCACAAGAGACTCATAAAACATTTTCAAGTATTACATCACTCGAAAAATTGAGATTTTGAGACACAACTTGTTTCTAAAAAACGCAGTTTTTTCTTAAATGCATTTTCACAGGTTGTCTTTTGGTTTCCGTTAAAATACACTATCAACTGAAATAAAATAAAATTGACTAAACAGTATACGCACTGCATAAGTAAAAAGCGACTTTACATTCCTCTACGAATGCTTAAATGCAGTCTTGCGGTTATTCCACGTTCTGCATCTTACCGTTCCAGGTAAACAAGATTTTGTGTACTGCAAGAGCATCGCCTTAATGCACCATCTTTTGCTTCGGTATCTGCATTTTTCATCGGAATTCAATCTTTTACCCATATTATATTAACTGCATGGAGGTACTCGAAGTAGCCAGGACGCAACGGATCTGTGAGTACTTTGTAAACAAAATTTGTTCCCCTCACAAAATCATTCCTCTTCATTATATATATTATATGAAGGAAACAAATTCGTGCTTTACTACCTAACTTTATTTTATATTTTGCTCCAAGGAAATTTGGTCCGACAAAGGAAACTGCAGTGTACTTTCGAAATGGTCACAAATTTTAACCATCTTCCTACAAGGCCTACCTAACCAACCAATACATTCGAGCTTGTAAAGTAGTAGGAAAAAGAATATTTATATATGATGTAGTTACATGGTACAATAACAAACAACACAACCCAGCTACCCTCAAACCTTTGTAACATTATACGGCATAAACCGAGGAAAGACATCACATAAAGATTGCATTGGATGCTGCTACGGATGATGGTGGTGTGCAATGAATTTTTAACATTTCAATTTTGGCTACATTCTCCTTTTACTGAACATTACGAAGGAGAAAGTGGCTATACGATCTTTTTTACGGACAGTTGTGTGTTGTGTGTATTTCAGCTATTCAAAAATGCAATGCGGTAAAGAATTGCTACTTTCCACATCTCTGGTCTCTTCAAAGAGAAAGAGATGTTTCACTTCCCTATTGCTCCAACGATTACTATATTCGACACATGCTCCACACATATACATTTTATACAATACAGCATACAGCAACGTTTTTATGTCTCTTTGAGAAATCTTCACTTTTATGGTTTGCATGGTAAGACACTGCCATCAAGAATGATGCCGTTACATGACCGTTACCGTGTTTCCGCATGAGACACGTGAAGTCAACTAATGGATAATATCTAAATTATTTTCCCTTCTTTTTACTATCTTTTATACTGCAGCGTATATGTCTAGCCATATCATCGTTGAATACTATATATGTTTGTCGTAAAAAAATCTTTGCTATCGTCTACCTTGTGAAAGCACTTACTTAATATTATATGTGTCTCCTATCACACAAATTTTAGAATCCTAACCAGACAACATGATAAAAAGATAAAGCTGATGGAAGTTTTCTCTTTATGAATTTTCCCTTTTTGTATAAAATATTTTATGAGTAAACAACATCTGTTGATGTCAGAATTGAGTGAATGCATTTCATTATACATTTCTTGGAGAAAGTGGATACAATTGTGTCCATTTATGGAGGTATGCAGTCATTGCCATATAGGAAGCCTACCCGAATGGTTGGTAACGCTTCCTTCATTATTCTGTTGACAGCAAGTTTCTGGCCGGTGTCAGTTTACTCTTTGGAAATGCATTTCTTTTGACTAACGCTTCTTCAATTGTAAATGTAAAGAATCATTTCGTGCATTATTTCTCTCACTTGCATTCCCAGATTTCCCCCATTTTCTCATACATTTTGATACTCTTTTTTGACGCCCTGTATATATGGCCCTGCTTGAGGCAGCGCGAGATAAAAAGCATTCTGCTGTATACCTGTCCCTTCCCACTGTTCCACCTTCCCTTGTATGTGTGTTTCTCAAGTGTGCATACATGAAAGTACACTTTATACTCTAGCGTATAGTGTTTGTTATGTAGCTTGCCTAACTGAGCTTACAAACTTGGATGCTCGAGGGTATTAGGTCGACGATTTATGAATCTTGCAGTGCAAAAAAAAAGTTGAGTCGACTTTTACCACAGAAAATGTATCAAGTGAGCGGTTATACGCGAAGTACTAAGGAATATGATTATGAAAATTATATTGCATCGGATGGAAGTAGGGAAGGAAAAGCAAAGAAGTAAAAATATTTTTCTACAGACAAGTTTCACATCCTTGTGGAACCGCTTTAGTTTGCTATCTATAGCTATCTCTTATCTTTCGTTATGGCGTCTTTCCGACGATAGCAATGCATATTTACTACTAATCCTTATGTATAAAATCCATAGACTGTCAATGTTATTCCATGCCTATATATACACATAACGTTCCATAAATATATGAAAATTTTGGTTAAAGTTGAAACAACTCATCACTTTTCCTTCCTCTTTTCCAAGCATATCCTTATTCAAATAAGTAGTTCAGCAAACATAATATTACATTTGGTAAGAAATGACATGATATAATATCTGAGGAAATTTATGCAAGGATTGACAACGATTTGAATCCATTGCAAAAGCGTAATGCGAGTCTCTTTTTTATTATGCTACATGTTATGGTATATTGTGCAGTTCAATCGAACAATTTTTGTGTGTATCACCAGAATGGGCATGGAACACACATTTATTCCGTATGAGTGTTTCCTTTTTGTGTCGTGAGTGACTGGCTCACCATTGGGTTGGGTTCAACGAATATTGTGGGAACCAGAACTGCTGAAGGATTTAAAGGCACTTGAGCGATCAGGGCTAGGGCACGTGTGCCTTGCCTACCAAACCAAGCATTTACATACATCATGCTTCTTTGTACACAAAAAATGAGCTCATACTCGAATGCCAACTGAGAACCCTTTTGGACTCACGAGGGCCATATACTGGAACTAAAAATTTGGGCTCTCTACTTTGCAAACTGGTGAATTTTTTACTCTCGTGTTTTAATATAAACGAAAAAATATATATGTATGCACGTATATGCACTCTAAAGCAGTCCGTTTTAATTTTTCAATTACTTTATAGAGTAAGTTTAATGCTCAATGTTATTTGCGTTACATTCCCTATTCCGACTACTCAAACCTTACAGCATATAAAAGACTTGCGACATAATATACATAGTTGCAGTTTGCTGTTAATACAAGATGACGATGAGATATGGAAAATTATAAAGGGCAACATCTTACGTAAAAATACGTACTATACACTGTACTTACACTCAAGCAATGAAAATCTGAGACTAAATAATAATAGATCCAAAAACGAAAGAAGGAATACGATGTGAGTGAGTGCACGTGTATTTGTAAGTGGGTACTGGTGACTGGGTATGCATTCTTGTATGTTTCAGCAAATTTTTATGGGTATAGTATAAAGTTCTTTGGTGAATATAGTACGTATTACGAGTTACATTAGAATATGCTTGATCTTTTCAAAATTAGGTTAGCCTCTGTATTAGCATTATAATAACTTGGAAAGTTTAAAGCTGTATGATATCTCAGCTCACCGAATTGTGATAAGGTAATTCAAAAGATAACATTAGACGAGCGAGAAGTCAGGTAGTTCCATCATTTCCACATAAAGGATGATAATATTTTGGGATCATAAATGAGCTTTATAATGTAAGGTACTTGGTGGTGAAAGCCCTTCGACCATATGCAACCACGGAGCATGAAATTAAACCAAAACTATCTTCTGTTATAGCACTCACTGTCATTACATTACAACATTACATCAAATTGCTTATTGTTATGGTTGAAGATATAAGGCGGATAATATGTGGGAAAGGATCTGCATTTGCGTATTGCGAGCAGATAGCCATCTCGAGCAACAATGGCATTTATATTATAACTGCAAAACTACTACAGCATGAACGAAACAGCCCAGGATAATATGCATGAAATGAAATATCTTCTGCTTAGAAGAACTTCAAAAAAGCACAGCAGTTATTATGCGCGTGCTTAAAGTATCTCTCCACTTCTAATACACACTTCATTTTCATACTCATTTTCACACTTTCATTCAGCAGTTTCACCTTCCTTTTTCCGTCCTACTCTTTTTTCAAAAAAGCACAGCAGTTATTATGCGCGTGCTTAAAGTATCTCTCCACTTCTAATACACACTTCATTTTCATACTCATTTTCACACTTTCATTCAGCAGTTTCACCTTCCCTTTTCCGTCTTACTCTTTATATCTATGTACTAAGGAATGAGAATAAGGTGCACAATTTTTTAACCAGCTTTTTTTTCATATAAAACTTCAGCAACAGCCGTATCCTCATCTCTACTCTGACTGAGGATATTATCTGCCTTGATATGTTGCTACTTGTTGTGTACACAGACTGTATATACTCTATATGCATCACCGTCGGCAAAGATGAACGGTTGGTAAATTCATAATGACGTTTCTCCATCTACCTGTAAGTAATATTCTGCTTTACGGCAAACTTTATCAAAACAACCGGACGAAAAATGCTGGGAGGGATGGATTTTAGGGAAAACGCGAGACAAACTTTCACTATAGACTTCAACACTATGGAGTAGAATGTTTTAAGCTTGGCTTGGAATCAACATTTTCACTACAGGAGTTACTACCGTACAGTTTCTCTTTCAAACGATCGTTATGAAATTCATTACTTATGACTTTACTTTTAATAAACATGGCAAGTACTTTGATCACTGAATTAGTAAACTCGTATATTCTCTACAGGTTGTGTGTGCTGTGTACATTTACAATCAACACGATTTAGTAAATATATAGATTACATAAATGTAAGCTTTATGCAAAATAAATAAAATATCGTCAAAGAAAAATGTTTTCCTCAGAGAAGTCATCTTTCTCCATCGTTTTTGTTAACCTTGCAAGTATAACACCATGCAATGTATTATATTGCGATTCAATAGCAAAATAATTTATTTAAAAATGGTATTTGTAACTTTTATTTGATGTAAAAGAATTTTCATTACATTTTATTCACGCTTTCAAGCTAAAGTAAATTAAAAGTTGCATCGAAGCGTGTACAGTAAATGAATGGAGTAGATTTAGCGATAAAATATTTTTTATAGTCATGATCTCTACTTGCCCCATCCACAGAGCTGCGAGGAAAAAAGAGCTACCTAATAATATATCTAATTCTGTTGCCCCATCACATTATATGGACTTATGCCTAATATACCTGAAATGACTTTGCTATATCCGTAAATTTTGACACTTGGACTTCAGTTTAGCCTTCCAGCATTATTTTACCAGTTTCAAATTAAAACTTGCATTATAATAGTGGATTAATACACTCCTTTTCCTTCTGGCTTTGAGTCGCCTTTAATTGATTAAAAGTTGGTTAGATACTTTTAATGCTGTAGAGAATAGCAAGGTACACATCCATTCTAAAACCAAAGCTTATTCGGAACTCGGGAGTAGTTAATATCTAACAGTTTTCATAATACGTTATAGTTATAATTAGAATGCATGTTAACATTTACTAGCAGAAGGCCTAATCCAGTCTGTCAGATTGAGGAACTATATTTAGCGTAATGTATGCACTTCATTGTCTGTAAACATGAAACTTAATAATGACCTAAAGGAATGATCTGAAAGTAACTACAAGACACCTAAAAAAGGAAAAGGCTGCGAAATATTCATGTATTAAGGGGGTGTGCGTGCTAGAGGAGCTTAATTAAAATCACTCATCATCATATCACACAACCTCACACTGCTGGCTGATTCCTCATTCCCAATGGGAATTGATGCTGGCAATATGTGATAGGCTAGCTGTTTGCATTGCATCAACAGTGAAAGTTAGTGAAACAGACCGCACACACTGTCGGTGGGATTTATTCGACAGTATAATAAATGAATTTGCAAGCTTTCGACATAAAACAAGGACTATCATCATCACGGAAGTCCGACTTTTATGGCAAGTTTGTGTGCTGAATGGAACTAATGTGGTGCTGTTGCACGTCAGAATGAATGCAGCCAAGTAAAGGGAAAACCCGAGTTAGTTGTGGTTGAATGTACATTTATAACTATAACCAATGATGTAGAGCAGCTACACATTCAACGACAAAGGAAACATGCATTACAAAGACTGTATAAATACAGAAGAAAAAGTTGGTGTTGGCACTTGTTAAATAAACACACACGTACTCCTTTGGAGAGAGTACGGAGTAAGTGTGCACAAGGCATGACACAAGTTGTAATGTCGTGCCTACCTCCCTGTCCCGATCATGAGATGAGCCAACCTGGTCGTTGAGTAGAGGAACACACGTAAGTGTATAATTTGATAAAGGATTTATTGCTCTCTACTTTGATGACCCTCTTGATTACTTTTAGTCATTAAAGCACTAACGATTTAATGGAGGAACTTACCACAGGACATTCCCGCTATTGATGACAATGACAGAATTAGGTGGTTATATGGGATCAATTTAATTACTCCGTTTTTAGCGAGCCTTGTTGATGAATCTGATAGTTCTTTTTAACTTGTTGAGCACAAACTAATACTTGCAAACAGAGTGTGGGGGTCTTGTCATTACAAATGCTAATAAGATTTATAGCAAGCGTTAGTTATTAGTTATCTGAAGTACAAGAACACTGAATGAGACACAATTGGTGCAATTTAGTTTTCACACTTACACCTGAGAGTATTTTAATTTTTTACGTGACTTTACTCTGAATCTAACTGACAAAGGTCAGTAGTCAGACTGGCACTATATGGCCAGGGAACTGATCTGATTACTATTAATAGAAATTCAGGATCCTAAAAAAGATTCCGCACGTACAATACGTGATTTGCGACGGATATTCACACACACCGCAAGTTTACAACTGTTTACAAAGCACAACGTTGCTCTCACTATCAAGCAAACAGACCGGATGAGCAGACTAAGGAAGCAAATGGGGATCCATTAGATTGATTAAACTCACGAGCAAAAGGATTCCCACAGGGTTCCTTTCAATTTAATTTATACGTTTCCTTGAGGCTTAGCAAAAGTTTATAAAGAGGATGATGCTCATCATAAAGGAAAAAAAGGCAATGATAGTTTTTATTGCTCTACTCGTATTGTGACAATAAGTAGACGAAGTAGCGCAGAAACCTGTCCGTTCACTTTCCCCTACAAAAAGAGCCAAAGTTTTTAGAGCTAATAAAAGAACAGGTAGACACACACGGCTCAATCTTAGAGTAGGTATACAACTCCTTTGTTTTTATGCCCACAAAGTTTTTACACCAGCCAGGTAAAATTTTCTCTTTTCCATCCTCTGCTACGTGACGAATTGTCAATGATGATGTGACTATATAATTTCTGTTAGCTTAGATAATACATATTGCATGCACAGAGATATAAACAGGATCTTAAAAATGTTGAAGATGAGAAGATGATAATGAGAAAGGAATGAATATAGTCTGTAGATCAACAGTAACGTAAAGTCTGTGCTTTCTATCTTCACAACTGGCTATGGAAGATGTTCACCCTACAGAGCCACGAGGAACACTGACATCACTTGTGTCTGGGAAAGAAAATAGTTCGGAGATTTAGAAGAGAGAAGAGCCTTTGCTTTTCCCCATCGCTTTTCTCAGCATCAGTAGCCTCGTTCACACAGACATACCATTTAATTCTATACTCCCAAGTATTCTCTTTGTTCCATATAGCCTATCTTTTTGCCTGTGGGTATTGTGAGACATTACAAACATCACATAGCACACCCTACGTATATTTGATGTTGTAGTGGCTACATTTGTTGTACATCGTATATAACTTTATATGTACTTATAACTAAGGCCGCCGTAAGTGACTTTAGGGAGACTACAATTTCAACACATTGAAGAGGATTCTGTGCATGTATAACCGAAATACAAGGGAGCACACTAATCTAATCGTAAGTACATCATCCATATGTATTGGTAACTGTTTATCGTGGTCATAGCGCACATAGTTAGGTTGAACAAGTTTACAATGCCATTTTTTGTATGGGTTTCATTCTTTTCAAATGGATGATGTGTGTAAGTGTGGCAGCGTATAGTTTACGATGAAAGCAAATTTCCGTCTGATACAAGGGAAGATTTTGTTGGATCCTCAAAAAGCGATACATATTACGATATTTGCATTGTGAATTCCTATTTTTTACAAGTACATCCTTTGTGGCCAGCAGAATGACAGTGGAAAGAGAATAGATAGAGAGTGAGAGAGGGAAGGATTGTGTTAAGGCACATTTTGAATCAGTTCCCAATGGGTAATATATGGGCTCATAAGAATTGATGAGGAGTACTTGAAGCCTCTTCTCGGGGATCATTCAGTCCATTTGGAGTAATTGCAAGAGTTTCCACAATGCAATGCAAGAATATGATGATCATGATATGATGTGGTCTTTATATGATACTTCCATCGGGAATCCTCTTCAATCTTCCATGATGTACACTTTTCCTACTTGAAATCATCTGCTAAAACTGGAAAATCAATTTGACAAATTAGAAAAAGGGGTAAAAAGTTGAGAACGTTGAACGTGAAGTATATATAGCATTTGTAGAGATTCTCATGCGGTTGTTGAGTTTCTTATTGTTGTCATTTTACAAATCCACAAAAAAACGGATAATAGTTGGATAAATGGATATGAAAGAAGTTCCTATATCCGAGATTTTAAAGCTCAATAGCCATATCACATTATGGTATTTGGTCATAATATCAGAAGCTGTCAGTTTGCTCAAGGAAAAAAGGACTATTACTTGAATAAACATTTTCTT
>JAANSM010003023.1:0-13703 GCA_036850725.1 Orchesella villosa | reverse complement strand
AAAAAATTAGTTGAAGTTTTGGTGAGTTGGTTTGGCTTCCTTTATTTTTTTATATAAATTTTGTGCCTGAACTGCGAAGGGGGAAGTGCATCGCATTGACAGAGAGACTAACAGCCACACTGTTATTATCGAATCCTAGTTTTTGTAACAATATAAAATAATGTAAGTATAGACACAAAAAAAAGAAGAGAAAAGGGAAATTACATGCAATGCAATTATTTTTGTCACTACGTTTTCATGTCTCCAAAAAATGATTCATCCCCTCTCTCATTAGCTCATTTTGTGCAAACTACCGTTAACAAAAAACATGCGTGCGGCAAAAATATCATCGGCAAACCACCTTCTGTTTGTGTATATATGTTCTATATGCTATGTATAAACTCTTTTGTTATTTTCAATTTATAGGAATAATTACACACTCTCAAGAGAACTACTCTCAGTCTCAAGCTCATCATGAGGTTTGTGTAGCAGGTACATTTTGAAAAAAGATTTTCGAAAAGATATAGCTCCAAATATATATATATAGGTGTCTGTGCTCACAATCACAATGCAAGTTTTGATTCAAACAAGCAATAAAAACGAATTGATTGCGAAGAGTTATTACTATTGCTATGCATTATATAGGAGTTGGTGGTGTTGGTGTGGTTGTTGGATCAAGTTTTATAACATATTTTGATGTACGTATTTATTCTTGACTTTTACTTTCGGGATTGGGTGAGTGAAGAGTAGAGAGAGAGAAAGGGGATGAGATGTGTATATTATATCCTTTTTTATTCACCCTCTGTTGATCTTGTGTTGAGCACATGTGATGATGATGGTGTGTGTAGCATGTAGAACATTTTTGTAACATACCTACATTAGGATAATCAGCAACAACATTTTTTTTGCTTTGACGTAGCTTCGTAGTTGTATAGTCTCTCAGGAATATTGTGGAGAGTCTCGCCCTCTAATATTTTTTGTACATTTGCGGAATTGTTAATATGATTAGGATGGGACGATGGTGGAAGTTCATTTTCCTAGATTACTAATGTGAATGAATGAAATGTGCAAGAAAACCACCATTTCATTATAAATAATACATCTCTTTTCTATTCTTTTATTCCGTCTTCTCCTTCCACATCTATATCTAACATCTATTTACAACTTAGGCTTACCTTACCGGTGGCATATGGCATACGGCAAACGGCATTGTGCCTATTATTGTGTGATGTGATTTGATGAACGAGTTAATGTTTCATTTTGGATGGTGCTGTTGGAGTCGTGTTGGAGAAGCTGACGGCTATGAAGAATGATGATATGTCCTACTTGAGCAGCGAACAACCAATTGGGTCACCATTTTACCTATTTAATGCGTGTACATATAATATAATGCAATATTAGCAACGATGTGCAGCACAAAACTACAACCAATCCATATCTCCTCTCTTGTTTCTCCATCTCATCTCTCAAGAGCGTTTACTATATGCCACTGCCATGCCATGCGGCATCTTGAAGGTATTATATGAGCCTTGTTCTATCTCAAATGAAAATCATGATCATTCAAAAGAATAAATCATCATCATTACAAACATGCATCATGCAGTCAGATGCAACGACATGATTTTAAACTCAAAACGTACATAATATATCCTTCATGATCAACGGTGTACTTTTAACTTTTAATGCAGTAGCCTAAAAACTTACATGTTTTTGCACTGCAAACAAAAACGAAGAGAAACTCATTATGCATAGATATTATTATGATTACGGTAATCTTTTGTCACACAAATCACATCAGATTTGTTTTTAAGGTATGCAAATGGTCAGGTAGAATGCAATATCATTTTCTATTACTCTTTCTTCCAATCATATATCCAATCTCATTTTGTAATTTTATAGCCAGTTGCCAGCCGCCTTTTGAGCTCATAAATCGAGCTAATTGAATTCAGCTAGAGAAGAAAAGGCCGCGGATTGCTATTGCTACTCTGATTGTTCAATTAAATAATCTAGATCTAGAAGGTGGACTTCCCATGACATAGTACTTTTTAATAAGCAGCCCTATCACCTATTTTGCTTGAGGCACCTTCACATTCCTTGTTTTAAGGAAATCCACAATAATGTGTCAAATCTAATCGGTCTGGTTGCTAGCTCCAGTCTATGCAAAAAAAAATCCAAAACAAACCTAGTTTCGACTTCGACGAATGATTGTCAGTGATGTATTGGTTAGATTAGATTTTGTGTGTTAAAAATAATGTGCTGCTAATTTTTGTAAATACGTTCGAGATTTTTTTTTCAATTTGTAAAAATCCTTGATCCACCCGTCTGAAAAAATGTTGAAGCTGCTGAGCAAGCACATGATCATTGATCATGATGCTCATTTTATTTTTCACTGCATGAAGCTACAAATTTTACTATGAATAATCCATACTTATTTCTAATATGCAAGTAGGTGATGCATGGACGTACACATAGCATAAAAATTGGTTGAACATATGCAGTTTAGTCGCAGAAAAAGGAAGGTGTATAATATTATTGTTAAAACAGATAATAAAAAAGAAGTGAATAAATACGCAGATGAAATTCTGTTTTGGATCGATACAAGCATGTATATATGCTTGCTAAACTCCTTTAAAGTGTGAATAAACACGACCATATCATTCCTGCTTTGATTCTCCATTTAATTGCAATTTGCTCAAGTTTACTACACGCCTGCTTCCCTAAAGTCAAGAATTTTAGTGTATTTGCCTAGCTGAGCCCTTCTCAAGGTTTTTATAATGTGGAGTTACAAAAGGTAAATGCTAATACGTACGTACGTGTATATTATTGCCAGATGATGACTTTTATTGGAAGCCAACTTAAATAAAATATAGGTAATTGAGGGAGGCACACGGGTATGGCTTAAAGCTTAAAGTTAACAAGAAATATAAGTAGACAGAAGTGTAATGGAGGGATGCATGATGCATTTACAAGAAGTGGAATCATATTAATTATAATACATATGTACATATCTGCATTAAATTCCAATATCATTCAATGAATAATATAAAGGGAAAAATGAAATGATTTTTTGTGAGCTTGAGATCGTTCCACTACCTGACACGAAGCTACTCTGCCTTATCAACAAAAACAGCCTTGCCTTATCCCATACATACGTGATTTACAGTAGTATCCCATTTTTATTTGTTAAAATATACACGTTTATAATCCCTTTGTTTCACGGTTGTGTTGTGCACATTGCATATATACAATATATGTACATTTTTATGCTACTCCTGTTGAGATTCACCGAAGAGTAGTGTTGCAAAAAAATGATATTGAGCAGGGCATAAACAATTATTTTAATACTGTTCATGCACTACTATATTCATTTTGGTTGTGTTGTGCATATTGCATATATACAATATATGTACATTTTTATGCTACTCCTGTTGAGATTCACCGAAGAGTAGTGTTGCAAAAAAATGATATTGAGCAGGGCATAAACAATTTTTTTAATACTGTTCATTCACTGCTATATTCATTTGATACCAAAAAATTTCACTTCTCTCCTCTCTGTTTCCTTCGTTTTCCTTCACTTTGTTCTTGGCTTCCTCCCTCGAAAAAAGTCTGAACAAACCACCACCACATACACACATCATACTCATATAGCCCATACCACGATGTTACATACAATAATAAATATCATAAGAAATATAAGCTCTCAATTACGAATAAGATACATATTGCACACACTATCCATACCACCATCGCCACCAACCACCTTTAATGTATTTCTCTCTCTTTTTAATACAAATTTTTTATTGAAAAAACTTTTCTTCTTTCAAAGAAAAAACGAAGAATATAATGTGCAATTGCTGCTAAGCCTAACTCCTTCCAATAAAAACAGAATTGATAATAATATGCATGTACATATCTCTTAACCATGATGGTTGATGTTGATGGTGGTAGTTGGTAATGGTAATGGTAAGAAATTATATTTTACCTACACTTCACAGTTTTTATTTCTTGACAGTTAACATGGATAGAGACTGCTCACTGCTCTTTCAAGCTTGCTTTGATTACGCGAATTTTTGCATAGGTACCTGTAATACAGTACCCTACCCTCTTAGTATATAAAGCTATATGGTGTTGCTGCTCGAAAGCGCAATGAAAAGGGCATGGCTCAAAACGTCAATTTTTATGCACCGCAACAATGATCACGGTGATCACTATAACTGCACTCTTCTTAAAGATTGCAGAAACGGGGGAATCAGAAATAAAGTTATATTTAGTTTTTTCTTGACTATCAACCACATGCATCCAAATATATATATGTTTTTAAATTAAATTCTACATATGCATAAGGTTAAATGCAGATTTGTGCATTGCATTATTGTTGATGATGATAAATAATGAAAAATAAATGATAATGTGCAAATGTCTGCACTCTAGTATACATTATATATAGTATATATTAGTATTGAGTGAAGCAGGAGTGGATGATGATGACTATTTAGCATTTTACACAAGTGAGTGAGCACAAAACTGAGAGTGAATTTACTTTCGATTCATTTCAACTTACACACATCCTATCCTACTGACGAAGTTAAAAAGGGTGATTCGAAATATACTCATTGTTGGCTCTTGTGCTATACATACACAATTATTATTATATATATTTTTGTAGAGGGAGTATATAGTTTTATTGAATTTTTGTTTTGTGTGTATAGCCATTTGTTGGTGGGAAAGATTTGTGACAAGAGGACATTATACTCCCTCCACATAGTATAGAAAATATACTTATACGTTTGCAAAATAAAACTATGTGTATTCATCTCTCTCTCACACACACATTTTAGTTGTGTGTGAAGTAATACAGAATACAAACTATATATACAAACGTTGCACATTCATTCTGCTCCCTCACATTGATACTCAAGTTAGCAACACGTATGTGTAGTATTGTAGTATATTGTTTGATTCAAAGTGTGCAGACAAGTGAGTGAGATTAACTGTTTTACCAGTTAAAAAAGAATTTGTTTGGTTGAGTTGAGAGTGGCTTTTTTGTTACGTTACGTTAGTTCTACTGCATAACATCTTAGGATCGAATCACATCACATCGTATCACATCGCATACTCATGATAAGGAAAATGGATTGTATAGCGGTGGCAGGCAAGCAAACATTCAGGTTTCATAAGACATACTTATTGCCGTCCCCTCAACAGTGATTCTTGTTTACCGTGCTCACTTTACGTGGCCCTTTACTGTTGTGTGCTAAACACAATAAACTGCAAAATACAAACGCTTTCTTAGATAATCTTTTTACACAGTCAACTTACAAACTCAACTATAATAATAGTATGTGTGATACAGAGGAGAGGACTTTTTGTCAGTAACAAGTAATGTAATAGGGTATACACATATACACATATATATCTCCCTAAATACCTATCATTTTGCAGTAGTTTTTTTCCTTCCTTTCTTCATACATTCAAGTTGTGAGGAGTGCAGTGGGGACTGCACTTTTAAAAGTGTACACTAGTTCATAGTTAGACATATCACAAACACATATAGACACATTAGTTAGATTGATACAAGAAAAGTCACTCATTTTTCTTACTCATTTGTGTGCCTAGCTTCATCCCTTGAACAACACACACAAATGTGTCTCTCCCCCTCCCTCACACGGCCAACTACTGTATTTTTTAATATAGGTTTAATTATTTGGTGGACAAAATATACATTTTTGTTTGTAAACTAAAACTAAATGTCGTGTGGGTTTGTGGTGACTAGTGACTTTGGCTTCCTTAAATATAAAATAGGATTGTGTGAAAGCATCTTTTGTTTTTAATGGAATCTTTGTGGAATCGTCCTGTCAAGTGCTTCAGTTATTTCTGACGAAACGGATTGAACAAGTGGTTGATTATTACTTTTATCTCCAGCTTCGATTAAAGTGTGGAGGATTCTGACACATCATGATTGTTTTTTAAATACAAAAAACAAATGGATTGATTTCATTGTGCTTTTATATCTATCAAATCAATGGACTTTTGGACGTCGAAGTACTCACTTCTCTATAAAAAATACTTTGTTTTAGTAATTTTCTCTCTCTCCACTTTGAATTTTGAGGGGAACAAAAGTGTTTAAATAAATCACATCACAAATGGGATCATACAGTGGGAAACATTGGACTAAAAATCACAATCGCGTTACTATTTTAACTTAATAAAGAAGTGTTTAAAAAATATATCTATCTTCATTTCATCGTACTATGAATTGGACTTAACCCTTTCTTTTTACATCCTTCTTTTTGCAATTGAAAAATCCACAAAAATTTTTGTTTCACTTTCGTTTTCCTTCTTCACACTCAACTCTTGGTTAAAAATATATAATATAAAATAACATACACATTATCGCTGTATAAGTCCTTTCTTGTGAATTCTTCCTCGAGTCTGTTCAACAAAGCTGAGAAAATTATATTTTACGATACTATTCTCTTCAGCTGAAAGTGAATCTTGCCATATATACCTAGCTATATAGATATACACACCAGACCAGAGCGTCATAATTCCTTCTTTGTTCACCATTTTTTTCATCGTTTCATCGTGAAAATTTTTTCGACACGTGTCAGTTTTTATATTCACATGAAATTTTGCTGAGTGCTAAAAGCAAGACAAACTTTTCCACCGAGGGATTCCTTTTCCATCTGGATTTTTTGGATTGACAGTTGACTTTTGTGAATGGAAAATAAAATTGGAGGGGTGGAATTGTTTTCAATTGGATTGTAGTAAAGTATGAGGTAAGCAATATATAATTTCTCAATATTTTTTTTTACCTATTTAGCATTTATGAATAAGAACAAGATAAAAGTGATAAGGGTAACCTGTAAAACGTGGAGTGTGTAGGAGTAAGATAATTTAGGGGAATTGATTGAAGGCGGTGTCCCAACTTTGTATCTCGTATATCTTTAACTTGTCACTCATAATTTAGCAGAAACGTCAATACAAATACTTAAAGCCCACTCAACCAAAACCTTTTCCTTTATTATGGCTTATTCGTGATGCTTTAAACGAGTGTTATATGCACAGAGCTTTTCAGAAGATTTGTAACACTCTGCTAAAAACAAAGCATGAAGATAGCTTTGTATTGAAATCCTTACTCCTTTTTTATCACTTTCCCTCTTGCTCCCCTGTCGATTGGAATTGCAGAAAGAGGACATTTGTAATTTATTATACTTACACAAAAACATCAGATAAGTAGAGTGGCACATTAAATAGAAGAATCAAGCGTAGCTTCATTTTATGCAATACTGCTTCCCTTATTCTCAACGCTTTAAAAAAAGTTATGATTTGAGTTTGAGACAGTGGTCAAATCTATATTGCTAATGTCTAGAAAATGATATGTGATCCCTCATCAAAACGAAATCAGGCGACCTTTCATTAATCCTCTGAAAAAAGTGCCGCGTAACAAACTAGAACTAGATTATAATAGTAGACAACTGACAACGTGTAACGATGTCAGTCATAATAATTTGCAATCTGCTGCAGCTATCTCCTCACATTACGCTGCTAATCTCTCTCCTTCTTCACTAATTATGAGCAGGAGCAGTTTCATATTGTCAGTAGCAGTTGTAAAAAATGACAGTTTACAATATGCAGACAGACAGGCAAAGAGATCCTTTGTGTCATTATATTATTACGCTTCTAAAAAGCGGATATGAAGGGAGGTTTACTAATTAATAAGGAGAAATGCTGGTTTTTATTTGTCGTGTTTACTTGCACGTAAGTTCTTATCACACACCTGCCATGATAAGTAAGCGTATGTGGCTTGTACACAGTCTATATTATGCTCTATTCATCTTCTTATTATTATTATTATACACTTCATCATTATTCATTCCATTCATCATCAGCTTTAGACTTGACTATTGAACTTTGAATTGCATTTTACATTGGAGCGAAATGAAAAAGGAGTTGAGCTATAGAGAGAGAGAGATTCTATTTTGCTTTGAGCGAGAGTGAAATGCTTGCGCAACTTCTCACAATAATATCCTCTCGTCACTCGTCATGGTGTTAATGAAAAGATTTGTATCTCGGTGTTTGCTTAACGATTTTCGATTGCAAAAATCGGTCGCTACAAAGGAGCATATATGCTTAAAAAATATGAATGATTCTCCCTTTCCTTTCTTTTGGTATCACGATCACGTATCACGTCATCATGATCATCATTCTTATTCCTTCTAAATATGAAACATCATCATATGTTTGTATTTGTATCTCTTCTCAAACCGATGACGTTGCCCCTTCATAACGGTAATCTGTTACAAAAATGCGCTCTTGATAATCTAACTGTGCAATTTTTTCTCTATAACTTTCGTGATATAATGACTGGATTATGGGTTGCACTTTTCTCAGACATGAGGAAGTAAACATGTTGTGTTGTGCCGGTGTTAGTTGGGGAATCAGTATGATTAATAATACACACTTGATCTACAATCTCTGCTGCATTTTAAATGGAGAAGTTCGCAGCGCTCTACAACTTGTTCCTACATCCGTCTGCTTCATTTTGTCTGCTGAGAAAAATAGCATTTAAGCTTCAATTTCCTTGAATTCAAGAGGGCGTTCAGGAAAAGATGCGTTTTATAAATATTAAGGAGCTCTTTGTAGAAGACGTTCGTATTGTACGTACGTATGAGTTTTGAGTCTTAACTTAAGCAGATGGTGTGATGGTTAGCGAGGTTTTAAGGAAATACCTTGAACCTAAAATTTGTACTCTACTCCATTTCCATCATAATTATTCAGTTGATTGAAAGACTGCCTCAATCGTTATCATGTATACCCCATTTTGTTCCTGTCTTGTTCTAATTAGATTTTCTTCATTCATCATAAATCATAAAATAAAAGTTTTTCCCATCGATTATGTATGTATATATGTATATTAGTGTCTTTCAAATAGTTATTTTTGATTGAGTAATATAACATAAATTGTTTCTTTTTTGTTGTAACGCAATAGCCATAAATAATCCTTTAGGAAATGCGCCTAGGAAAAAAATGAGGATGCGCGATTATTGGCATGTGATTATAATGCTTGTCGTGTAGCATAATGATGGGATAACGAAGAAATGAAATGAAATAAAATTGCAAACATACACAAGCAAAAACTATAACTGCTGCCCGTTTCTTCTAGTTATGAAAGAAAAAAAGTATTGTGATTGCAAGAAAATATTATGTTAACATGAGGACTTTAAATGGGAAAAAAGTGTGCCAAAAGGAGAAGACGCTATAGGAGTCGGAAGGAAGTGAGCAATGCAATGCACGCAACGCAAACTCACTTTTATTTTAACGACTGCACGTTTCTCAACATCGCCTTCTCGTCTCCTATATCTCTTCATCTTCTTCCGTTTTTTCTCTTTCAAATCGAATGTGCTTTATTAGTTAATGCTGATGTAAAAGGAGAGGGTGGACAGATGCCATAACCTCTTGTCAAGTTATTTTCAATACTTTTTTATTCCTTCCAGATTTCCTATTAGATTATAATTTTTTCTTGTAAGTACATTTAGTTGGTAGTAGATTCGAATTGGTTGTATGTACGTTATTCTTACAAACTTAAAAGTAAGGCAAAGAGGATGATGATGACGATGCATTCAAAAAAAAGTTTACCAACAAGTTTGACCAGTTGCGAAGATGTTTAAATTGCAAATTCACTCATATTCTTATTATGTAATAAAAAGAAGCGTTCTCCTTGTTGTGACTCGGCACATTGTTTTTACAGTTTGTAGCACACAAGTGATAGATTGTATTGTAATGATGGTGATGAACGCAATGATGTAATAATATAACATAACGGAAGACAAGATGTGGATATGGAAGAGGGAGGATGAATAAAAGAAGGATGTAGTGCAACAAGAGATACAAAAGAACAAAAATCCTGTTCGATGTTGCCAAACATGATGATGAGATGACTCTAAAGCGAATGATTGTAGATGTGCAAATCAGCTTGTGCAAATTAAATACGACCCCTTTTTACAATCTCCCATAATAATATTATGGCAAATGGGTTGCGTTTGCGTATACTATGGAAATTGTAACGGTTGGCTGAATTTCATGTCATGTGCATATAAGAACTACCAATACCCCTGGAAATATTGCTGAAATGAGTCACACTATAAAATTAGTTTGGAGTGTCTGTGTGTGTGAAAGTCTTTATGCATTTTATCACCAAGGCGGATTAGAACCCCAAGAAAATCCCATATTGCAATAACAACATCCAACATCGTGTGGGTTTTCCAAATCTTCATCCACATACTTATAACATGGGTACAGGTGTGAATGAAGGTATATATACTTAAATTTAAAAGGACACTTCGCGATAACGATGCAGTATTTTGCATTTCCATCTGCACTTGAGAGTGTGACGATGAGAAACGGCTAATAAAACATCATNAAGGAAGGTATATATACTTAAATTTAAAAGGACACTTCGCGATAACGATGCAGTATTTTGCATTTCCATCTGCACTTGAGAGTGTGACGATGAGAAACGGCTAATAAAACATCATGGCCAATTCTGCAATCACGATTGTCCTACCCCTTCTTTCCAACCACTTGTGTTGCAAGAAGGGATGAAAGGTGTAGTATATAGTATATCCGTCCTAATTTTGCATGCATACTGGTTGTCCACCGAAAGTCTAGCACAGTAAAAACCTTTGTGTGTCAACAGGATTCTCGTGTGATGAGAATGCATATACTTATAAATATACCTCGGTAAAGTATCAATCATCAAGGTTATGTCATCCAATAATTAACTACGCTTGCCAACGTCAAATCCTTTGGTGGCTGTGCGACGTACACAAGCTAAAACTCAGTCGTGGTGTCGATTATGGATGTGGTTTAATATTAACTTTAACATCAACTTGCTTTGTCGCAATATTTGTGTAAAATTATTCGGAGAAGGGCCGAAATGCAGTAAGTCACGGCAGTTGTTTTAGATTGTTTACTTTACAACGCTAAAAATACAATTTTTTACTCAAACTTGTTTAATGTTTAATCTCCACAAAAAAGTGATTTACCGCATCGATGTTTTTGTCCCTTTTTTCTTGGAATTCTATTCAGCGCACCGTTTTTGGTTGTCTGTGGTAAAGGCTCAATCAAGCTTATACATTTTCCTTTCCAAAAAGAGTATTTTTTATCGCAAACCAGATCATTCAACGCTTCATTCATTCATACTCCTTGTCACTTTAATGCTATATACTCTGTCAGTAATCACTCATTTCTGTTGGTTCCTCAGTCACGAGAATTGCTCACAATAAAAAATCTAATCTTCACTATATTACACACATTATATATACTACGTCACGTCAAAGTAATCTTTAAAATGTTTCAAGGATACCTTTTCTTGAAAAACAAACTTTTATTAAATATTAGTAAGTTCCTAACCAGAGGCAGCGGCACTAGCCGCAGCCTTTTATGTTCAAACTTCAAAGGCAATTTTTAATATTGATCTTCCATTAGAAGCTTTAAGCCAACAGCCTATAGCGTCAGACTGGGTGGAGTACTGTAAGAATCTGAATATTTGAGTTGATCTCGGTATTGTTATACGATTTTTGCAAATGAATTCATATGCTATATAATATATAATCTTTCCCTTCAGCACAATCAACAATATCATATCATCTAACAGTATAAAATATTCCTGTCGATCCATCGTGTCGTGTGCCTTAATTTGTTTTGCTAACGGCATAGCATGACATGCAGAGTGTGAGAGAGAGAGCCAACATCCAACAGAAAGAGAGAGGAACATGAAATAAGACTCACGATTTAACCTTTGACACTGTCTGAACGATTGTTATGTTATAATATCATTTTTATTGTTGCCAATTGAATCCCTGAAATAACAACATTCGTTTTTATATGTCACGGCTGCCCTTCTGTAATCATAATCTATAACGTAACAGTAACAGCTTTCAGTATTAGGTACTCTAAATCGATGCTCTGCTTTCACAAAAAAAAATAACAAAAAAACTGTTTACTTTCATGCCTGGGAATTTTATGGTGACATTTGACATTAGAAAAAGTAGTATCACTACATTTGACGTAGACACTATGGCACACGCCACAGCGAGAAAAATAACATTTCCAATTTGTAGAAAGTTTTCTTGGTATTCTACTCAGATAAAAGGATTTCATTCTGCAAAAAAGCATCAGCCAATTGTTGACTTGTTGATTCAACGGTTTTGCCAATGAATCATACAAGTTTACTTGGGAATGTGAAAATCACTCAACTTTAATAACCCTTTGTTTGTATAAACTATATTCAGATTGTTCAGATTTATCAGGAAATTAACATTCCGTACCATGCACCACTTACATGGTTTACCACTTGCACTTGTAATTTGTTCTAATAAAGCGTTGGGAGGGAATCTTGTACTGGAAAAATGCATCCGTTGACACTATATCCCACTTACGATTAATGTTAGTCATCTTTTTAGGTACACACGTACATTTGTTAAGAATGCGTATCATGATTGTAATTGTAGACTTGTAGACGGTCTTAATTAATCACAATAGGGGATTAAGCGGTTGAAACTAGCTTGTGCTCTGAATTATATTCTAAAGAAGAAGGTTAAACATGCATGGTACGTGATGGGAAGTGAGGTAGTTATTAAAAATTAGCTAGTACTGTGTTCACCTATTTAAGGTACACTGTACAAAGTACACAGCAAGCGTATTTAGTGTTATAGCACTTATGCCTATTGGGAGGTTTAATGAAGACTTTGAAAAATGCTTTGCTGAAAGCTGGCGCTTGTCTTTCCAGTTTTCAGTACGATGAATTTGATGCATGATGAGAGGTAAAAATGATTGAAATTGAAGGTCAGCAGGAGTCATGAGCCAGCATGTACCTTTCTTAACTTTAGTTCTTGACAATTAAAGGTAATAATTACTAGGGTCTACTTCGCGTCTTCTGGTGATGATAAGATTACAGCCTTATCATCACTAGCTTGATCTATAACCAACTGTCCAGAAGTGTAGTGAAGCTGAAGTGATGTCTATATTTCATCCAGTGAGTAATGGGATATTATATGGAGATGGCGAGGAAGCAAAAAGATATTTGCATATAAATCCAAACGTGCTGGAAAAAATTATCCTCTACTTTCTCACGCCGAGCCGTATTATTATAGTACCTTTTCAAGCTTCCTCGCCTTATACTTATCGTATTTCCAACCAGAACAAAGATTTTAATTCAAACCATTCATCATCTCAAATAAAATGTTAAAAGTCAGCTGCAACTGAAAACTTCGCAGCTAATTAATGTCCGTATTCCGTATCTCTTCATTCTCCACAAATCTTCCTGAAGATTGTGGAAAAATTTCTATAAAAAATCTGCACATTCTTATTCAGCAGTGTAGTTTCTACATTCTACACCCCCGCAATACCACTCTTTTTTTAACTTTTTTCTTCTCATTTATATTCCAGTCCAATTACAAACCTAGCAATTATTTTTTTAGCATGAACCAGGTACCATTCACCTCACATTTTATACCTATTTTTCTCTCCTTCCCTCTGGTTCAAGATCATTATCCTTTTGTGTAACACCGACATTCACTTCACCTTGTCACGTCTCTAAAAACGCACGAGAAAGAAACCCTTCTCCCTTTTTGCGTATTTCAAAATCTCTCATCCAAAATGAAGGAATTTCAACCCAGACATTTACAATTTTTTGCTAACCTCTATATCTATACCTATAC
>JAANSM010003022.1:0-13705 GCA_036850725.1 Orchesella villosa | reverse complement strand
ATGGAGAGCCAAGCCACAGCTTTCAAAGTTGTTAAATGCACTTTATTCCATGGTACACTAGATATGTGGTTGTCGATGCGGCTAAAACACATCTTCTTGCGCAATATTGTAAATATAATGTAACTTTTATCCAACCATATGGAAAGGAAACTGGGAACACTGAACAAGATAAGATACACCCAACACAGCTTAGGTCTCTGCCATAATATTGGTATTTTGCAAACTATCAAGAATGCCTCCAAGTTATAAAGATGAATTACTTTATCATCCATCTACAAAATCATAAGGCTTAACGATACACACTTTTCTCTCAAGGATAAGGTTGTCAGTTTAACTACAATTTATTTCGCTTGTCCATCTCCAGAGACTTGATCAATCCAATGAAATCTTTTGTTTCTGGAAAAGAGTTTTCTTGTCCTGTGCATCATCATATCATTTATCCTTTCCACATCCTTTGAAGCAAAATGCATGCGCACTATACTTATGCTATATATCGTTAGTGTTAGTAATAACTAGTACAAAAATTTGAGAGATCTCCATCAATTACAGGACTGTATACAGTTTTCCCCACTTTTTATAAATCATATTTTTGCTGAAAGGATCATTCCGTTATAAAGTTAAAAGAGAAAGTGTAGGCAGGCAAGCTATATTTATTTGTGACATTTATACCGGAATAGAGTAGCTCAAAACTTAGTTTCCTCTTCTAAAATTTTCTTCATAAAGGAGTCTTTCCATTATCTTTCTCAATTGCAATCCACTCCCTCATGAGGCTTAGAGAATGAAAGTCATATTAAATGTGTACTTATAATATCAATCGCATATTCTATATTTTCATATGCTGCAGAAAATCTAGAGAGATAGAAACTACATAGTACATATACTTATATATTCGTTCGATATGAAAATATACTTTTGTATGTCCACGCACACAAACGAATCGAGATAAAAAAACCGTAGTCAGCAATTAATTCTGTTAATGGCCAATAAAATCCCATATGATGTGGATAAACTTACTCGGCCGCAGTAGTGGTCAGTGTCTCCGGAGATGGCTAATTGCTTACGTTGAATCAACCAAAGAGAAGTAAGCCAAACTAAAGCATAAAGGCTTTTACTAGAGAAAAGAGGGAACAGAAACAGGAACATGCTGTAAAACCCCCTACTCCACTGATGAGAATCAAAAAGGGGATTTTTCCTCAATCGAATTATAAGTCGAGTAAAACTGGAGAACTGGGTTTGCAGGTTTACGTTTGTTATTATGGCGGTGGTGTGTGTGTGTGGTGATGGTAAGAGTTTACGCAAGTACTTTCTCTCCTCTTTCTCTTTTCCTAGAGATTGTTGGAGCTCTTGCGTAATCTAGGCTTTGATCTTCACAAAAATAAATAATGCCATTATGAAACCAGTATGCCTCATTTCACTGTAAACTAGCAAAGCACTCTGTTATTATCCTTTGTAGTTTTGTATCACATTTTGTATCATAATATTTTGTATTTGATTTTAGGTTGAGTCATATTTTTGACGCATAGTTTTATAATTAATAGCTCTCTAGGTACATATATCTCACTGGCAAGTGAATAACCATAATTCATTCGTTGAATACTACGTGTAACCTGAAAAGTATACTGATTATGTGTGCTAATGATTAATGTCTGATTGTGATTCCGAAATCAAAGAGATTTGTTTCTCTATATGTTGTCAGAGTCAGAGAGTAAAAACTTCAAAAACAAGTCATAGTTTCTTTGCATTAATGCTAATTATAAAAGGCATAGTTTAGAACTTGAAAGTGGTGAAATAGGAATTATTATGTGACATATTTAGTATGCAAAAAACAAGTTGTTTTAGCAGGATGTAAAAAACGGTGTTTCCGGTAGCTTCCCTCAGCACCTGTTCCTTCACGTTTGTGAATGTATATCACATCACAATACTTATACTTGGCTACCGTTTTGAAACCTGCTACCATGCACGTAGAGGAACTCCCCAGAGAGATGGTATAAAAGATAGACAGAATAGAGGCGAAATCTGGACAAAAAAGTGACCCATCATACGTTATATTAGAGTCAGAATTTCACTTATAAGCTTGAGGCACATAAATTATTGATAGACAGGAAACTTGCTTAAGTGTGGTTCTTCCCTTGGAGCATATAGCCCACATTTCTAAGCTTGAAAAAAAAACGTGGTGATGTAAATGAAGGTGGAAACCTTTGTAAGTTCGGTTGTAGAATATTAAAGGAAATAAGGTAGTATAAGGAAGTATATATATAACGGTTTCATTCCAACATATATATATCTATACTCACTAATAACGGGAAACCAGGGTTTTGTTGTGAATAGCGAATTTATTTAGTGAAAGGCAAGAGCTCTTGGGCAAATCCAAATTGTGGTAAACAGTTGATGTTGACGTATGAAGGACGAAAAAAAAAGAAAATTGTTTCTAGTTGTTGTATTTTCTCCTAAAATAATTACATGTTTCCGCTCAGAACTCTGTAATTGCTGGTTGATGTTGATGGCACGTATGTATTTATGTAGGTACATAAACGTGTTGGACTTGTAATGTTCATTTATGCATAGTATAAGATTCTGATTTCAAGTCTACATGTACATATGGTACGTCAGTTTTAATCTCTTCAGTGTTGTCATCGAAGGCATGCTACATTGTTATTAGCATTTTCTTTGGGATTTCCAAACACCGGTTGTTATACCTCTGCAGTTTTTACAAGCAATCGATTACCTAATGAAAGTTGGTTTGACCTGCTACGTTTTTGTGCTTCTAGATCAAAGGCAAAGGCTGCTTATACTGCAATAAGTTTTTGCACACTTGGGCGATGACATTTGCCACAGTATATTACAAGTTCCCTGATTTTCTAAATAAATTTTCTCAGAGCTAATGCATAAAAGGCGAAAATAAATTAGCTGAAAAAATAGACACATAATTTAAAAACATTTATTATACAACTAATACTAATATGGATTTCCAAACACCGGTTGTTATACCTCTGCAGTTTTTACAAGCAATCGATTACCTAATGAAAGTTGGTTTGACCTGCTACGTTTTTGTGCTTCTAGATCAAAGGCAAAGGCTGCTTCGCTGCAATAAATTTTTGCACACTTGGGCGATGACATTTGCCACAGTATATTACAAGTTCCCTGATTTTCTAAATAAATTTTACTTTTCTCAGAGCTATGCATAAAAGGCGAAAATAAATTAGCTGAAAAAATAGACACATAATTTAAAAACATTTATTATACAACTAATACTAATAATTAATACACACGTAAGATTTGAAGGTACTTGATTACGACTTGTCAGCATAACAAGCCAAGATTTGTTTTCAATTCTTTTATAAATAAGAAAACAGGAAATCTAAGAAAGAAAGTAAATTGTTCTTACACAGAGAAAATTTCATCAACCTCTTATATATATAGGGATCTATGTATATAGAAACACATTCATAGTAAATTTTATTTCGTCTGGAACTAGCACCATCAAAATTCCACTCTTCATCCTCGTCAAATTCGTGATAACAAAAACTCCAGGTACTAAACAATATGAGCAATCTTGCACAGCAGTAAATAGTCNACATTCATAGTAAATTTTATTTCGTCTGGAACTAGCACCATCAAAATTCCACTCTTCATCCTCGTCAAATTCGTGATAACAAAAACTCCAGGTACTAAACAATATGAGCAATCTTGCACAGCAGTAAATAGTCAGACAGTGAATGACAGCTTCGGGGCCAAACCTGCCAGTTGACAGTTTAATAACAATAATGATATGCATTCATATATTCATATATATACCTTGTTTTATGATTGCTAGTGTGTGTGTTATGTGGAAGCTTTTATAAAACAGTGGAAAGGCAGCATTAACTCTGGTGTGGCTCTGTGTGTAGCGGGGTGCATTTACCAGGTATTACTTATTGTTTTTCGAGAAAAACAACTCAGCGCAACAGCCCATGGAAAAAAGGAAACATAGGGCTTTTGCCATGACTTTTCTTTTTGAAAAGGAAGGGCAGAGAAACTGTCGTTTATCCTTCTTGACTTATAATTAACTCCAAAGCGGATTGAAAGCAAGGGAAAAGGTTGCGTGCGTTGGATGTTGGAGTTGCGTAAGCCTACTATTCATTTTCCCTCTGAGGAAATCCCGTCTGGTACTACTACTTGCATTCTTGACAACATTCTCTACTATTTCGTTAGAAAACTAAAAGGAGGAAAAGAATAAGGCTATATATAGATATAGGGAAAATATTCTTCTCCTACTTTTACTTAATAAGTAGCCAGTGTAGTACATAATGTTAGCAGCGCACTAATCCCAAATCTTCTCGAGCAACAACCAACTTCCAACGAAAATGTTTGAAGCAATAAACCCAAAAACATGGTACGCATTGTGTTCACAATTTAATATATACTTACATACATATATGAGTATTATTTGTACATGATCATAATTTCATTTGCCTTTTTGTCATATGTTCTGCTACACAAATTCACAAGAGGGGCTGGCTTTCACCAGGTACGTTTGGAGCAGGAAGTGAAGTAAAATGACAGTGAAATGTAATAAACTAAAATCCGCTTGACTTTTCTTCTCTCATTGTGATTGTGTGCCTGTTTTACAACTTCCTCTATTTACATACACATGAAAACTAATTGGAGAAAATCTGAAGTGTGCATATATATATGAGTGCCATTTTTTGAAGAAAAAAAATACTCATGTACTCATTTTGAATTTTACGATGTACACATTCTTGAATAATAACCTATAATCCTTTCCTCTAAAGATACACGTAACTTTCTACAGGAAAAGTGGAATAGTTGCGAAATGTGGGATAAAGACCAATCATTGTCAGAAGCTAGAAGAGCCCTTTTCTGACGACTAGTGAAAGTCGCAAAACCTATTTATTTCCTGAGTGCGAAGTACAAATACACACGTTTTCAGAGCAAAGACTTTTAATGAGATGAACATGTCTCCTGTTACGTTATGTTACGAGTTATGTATTTTTCAATCGATATGATTAGCTTTTTATGAAACTTTCCTTCCTCCTCGTGTGTATATATAACCTGAATTTTATTAGCTTTCCGTAATGTATATAAAAAGTATCTAATTTTCTAGTGTAATGTAGCTGCCAGTCCATTTTTATCACTTCCTTCCGCCCGTTCTCTTTGACTAAAGCATTACCACCGACAGTTTGCCTCCTTCGATCCTTTTTTCGCATTGAAATATATTCCTCTTTTCCTGCTTTTACCCTGAGCCTAGTTTGTCCTGTGTGTAGTAGTACATTTATAACATGTAAAAAACGTGTTGGCGCATTTTTATGCATAACTGCTGACAAGGAAAAAGGAACTCGTAACTAGTTCCATCTCATCATCATCATCCACTGCTACATCGTTTAGTTGGTTGTACTATGCTCACTGCTCATCATTACTTTTCCCGTCCACATTCGTGGCAGGTATATATATAAGCATGTATAGTTACAAATACACAAGCAAATGAGACAAGGGAAAAAAGACAATGCTGAAAAAGAAAACGGAGTTTTTCAGTCTCCTCAGTATTTCTGACTGCTGCCTTGCCTAGCACCATCACCAAGCTACCATCATCACCAGCACCACTGCCACACTACTCATGGGGTTGTTGATGACGACAGGAATGGTGGCAGTGTTCACTGTGGTATGCAGAGTGTGGTATGGTGTGTGTGTCTGCACAGGGCAGAGAACTGAGCGATGGATGATGCTATATATTCAAGCTGTTTCATCAGTTGCTGTATCGTAATTTGAGGTAATGTGATCTAAATGCATGGCAATATAATTTGCATGGTTGGGAGCAGCAGCAGAGACAGAAGATTAAGCAGGAGAAAGAGGGAAAACGAGATCGTATTATAATGTGAAGCTCCTTTCTTTCATGTTTGTTCTTGGTCGTATTGCATATTATATATTGTAGATTGTATAGTAAGTAGTCGAGTATATGGTATGGTTATCGCGCTAGAAGACTTCATATCATGATGATGATGATGCCTATTGAATGTCGAGTTGATGCTACATATTATGTTTGCATTGTATTCTCTAGTTAGTCGTCTGTGGAGCCCCTATATATACAAGTTAAAAACGACAGTCGAGAACATGATCATAAAATAATGTGCTGGTGGGCGGCATATTGTATTTTCGTAACTGGATCCATCCACATCCACGGAGAGTTACTAAAAGTTTACAAGAATGGCATACTAAAAGCCTACAAGTGGATGAAGAAGCTGTTTAGGGGAAGCACTCATTTCATTTCATGAAAAAGGATGTAAACTAGAAAGAGAGAGAGAGTCTAGTATTGTAATTTAAAATGCTCATTTTCTTTCCTCTGACATAAAAGCTTATTTCAGCAATGTTATTTTAAAATGTAAGTTGTCGAAAAGGTTATTTTACCACGCAAAGAGAAAGCAATCTTTATGAGTTTTTATACTCGTTTCAAATAATTTAATAGTTTTAATGGAAAAAAGTTTGGATGATCCAATATTTAAACAGAGAGTCCGTATCCCTTTATGCAACGTCATTGGAGAGATTCAGCAAGCTGTACTGTTTTCTTCTCACACTTTCCAGTGTTGAAATACTAAACCAAGTGCTCTATGTCGTTGTTTCTATATATAATGTGGCTTGAATGGCAGTTATGGTACTTAGAGCTGCAATTACAAAAGGGAGGAATGCGCCATTTCAACATGTTTGAAGTGGTGTTACGATTATCATTATTGCTGCCTATATTGCTACACTTTATATTCCTATTTTAAACTAACTATACACTCACAGACTGAAAGTAGCTTGTGCCGTTTAACAAACTGTTTTGTTACTGTAAACTGCTACAAAAGTAGGGTGGAAGTGTGGGAGTCGTAGAAAAATGTGTAAAGTACAAAACTGCTGCTCGTTTCTCATTAGTTTCACAGAGTTTCTTGTGTTGGACAGTTATGTCCGTTACTCCTTAGCTGTCAAGTGGAAGGCTTAGTTAAAAAGGAATGTGTGGTGGAAGGAAGGGTTATAAATATGAAAAAGCTTATATAGATTTTAGAGGTAACTTGAAATGCAAGTGGTTTGCTCATTTTTTATGTGAATAGCTGTCGTGTATTGAGAGCCGAATGGAAAAATTTATTTTAATTGTATTTTTGCCAAAGATAATTTCTTATCCCAAATGCTCATGTTATCCTGTTTTAAAAGGCAATTTTCTACACATTTTATCGCTCCTTGAACTTGTATAGTGTAAATGTGTGTGTGTGTGTGAAAACGTTACAAATGTTCCATGTTCAGGGAACATAATCATATCCAATAAATTTAACTTCCTTATTCACTCCAATACATCGTATAAATACACTTTGAACAGTTCTTTAGAGTGAATGGGATATATAAAAGGCCTGTAAGTACACGTACGTGCCTTTGAATGGACATGGACAGAGTGACACAATATACAATGTACTATAAGAAAAACTTTATACCTGTATTGTACAATCTCTACGGGCTGGTATATAGATACATACTTTTACATATATACATTCTTTCACATAAGGAAAATCATTATGTAAATAAATCACAGCTTTCCTGACACGTTTACTTATCGTGAACATGCCTCTACCCCAAAGTAAACCCCTATAATTACTGCCTTGACCATTGCACGTACTCCTCCGTCAGTGCACAATGTAGTAACTGTCACAGCACATACATATTTTTGTATATAAAGTTCTTGTTCTTATATGAAAAGTACTAAATATGCCATTGTGTGGCTCCCAAAGAACACTGATATACTAACAACAACAGGCTGAAAATTTCCGGTCTTTTTCCTGTCAAGAAATTTCCTTGATAAAATGAATGAATTTTGTTAATGAAATGAATAAATCCTTCAAGATAATATGGAATAGACGTTGAGTAGCGTTGTAACCCTTGGGCAAAAAAACACTGAATTACTACAGCGGAAAAAAACCTCCTACAAGTTGCCATGATTTGTTAGTGCTCACTCTCAAGTACTATTCTCTAGAAATAGGTAAAAAAAACATGCATATTACGTATGTAGCGTTTTTCTATAGACTATAGCGCATTCAAGTATGTTTTTTCAGGGGAAAACAGGAGATAAAAGAACACAAAAACATGGAAACGTGGGTGGCCACCGTAGACCACCATATAGCAAATTAGTACCTATTATCTAGGTAGGTATTCATTATCAATTTTTTAAGTGGCCTGCTCAGTGCTCACTCTAGATTCAATGACAACGCTGCAGGCAAGGCAAACGCTGGATGACAATAAGTAGTAGTACGTTATGTCTGCAGAGTTAACAACATACATCATCTGTTCTACTAAAAATGAGCCAAAATTCCCTTAATACTATCCGGTTCAGCAAGCTTGCTTTCTGTACTTAATTTATATGTACGTATAGGAGTCGTAAATAAAGGGGATTTGACAATGTTTCCAGTTTCATTTCAGCTCAACATTTTATTTCCTCGCTCCATTTCTAGCTTCACAATGGTTTACCTTCTTAACTGTCATATTTTTGTTTAAAAACGTAAGCCCTTCTTCACCTGAAGTGGTTATTCCGTAAAAAAGAGTGGAGATGGGTATGGTATTCATTACTTCTTTTCCAATTTAAAATATAACACAAATAGAAACCATCTCTGCTTGAGTAAGCATGAGTACATGCTGCATACAAAGCATGATTCAGTTTTTTATTATATCTCTGCAAGTGAATAAAGACGAAGACGAAAAGGGAAAAAGTGAAAGTCTCATGAAGAAAGAAAATGAGGAAATATACGGCCCTTGACTCCCTTTTTGATATAAATAGTCGTAGTGGAAGTTAATAAATGTGGTAATGGCAGTCATTTGAAAGGACCCTTGTGGGTTTCCTCCTTTCTTCAACTGTGCAAGAAAAGATACGTTACTATTTATACGCGCACTCGTATCGTAACCTAAACGTAATACATAACTACTTTACATTACAACCTCTATTATTTCCCATTGTATTTTTAACAACCGAAACACATCACCAGCCAACTTTCTACTGAACTCTGGTGAAGTCTTATATACGTACGAATGTATATGGCCCTCCATTCTTTAAAAATACTAAACAGAAGGAATCAACGACGTTTCACATCCGTCCGTTCCATTATTGCATTGCTTTCTTCCCCTCCCATTCTCCACCAGCTGCTTTACTGACTGTGTAATAATGATAATCGTAATGGCTGAGGGTATTGTGTCAAAAGAACTAGACTCCTATTGCTATCCCAGATCTGTATTTGTACGTTGTTGTTCAAGTATTACATTTCAAAGGAAGGAGTAAGAATAGCATCACAAAGAGCAAGAAGTAGAAAGAAAGAAGAAGAAAAAAACTCTGAGCTTTTGCTTGCTTTTACAAAACGCTCTCAATAGCTGATGTCTGACTGATGCTATAATGAAATACAAGTATTTGTTGTAACAAGAAGCGTGGCGGCATTATTACAGCAGACGAACATTAAATTTAAGCGATTCCTCTTCCTCTTCAAGGAAACATAGGGTGAAAGCAAAGCAATGTAGAGGCATCGCTTTCTCCTTTCTTTCTTGATAATAAAGGTAGAGATTTTTCATGTCAACTATTTTTTCCCTGCTACATAGTATTATATATACACGCATAGTTAAGAAAAATGGAGGAAAAAGAGTGAGAAAAATCGGGAGGAGTCTTGAACACGTTTTTTTTGCATGTGATATGCACTGGCAAAAAGAAAAGTAGGAGCACACTCATTTCCTATTGAGTAAATCTTTTCAGATGAGCTTCATAATGTATGATTACGTTGGAAGCCATGCTTTAACTTGCTGCCGCCATCATCATCATCCTCATTGCAATTTACATTCTTGCTTTTGCAAACCGTTATTTCATTGCCACAATTTTCTTCTTCTACCACACAACTTTTTTTATCCTTCCTTAAAGAATTGCACTTCGCCCACATGTATATCTGTGTATGTGTATGTGTGTTTTACTTTTTCTTGCAGTATTCCTTCTGTTTCGTGCATAGCATATAGCGTGGAAAAGGACAGTGAGTTGAGTCAGTAGTGTGAAAATAAAGTATGACATTATAGGAAAGGGAGCATTCTCTAACCTCCTTATCTTCAACAGTGTTCTTTATTTATTGCACTGTATATAATATCGTGTGTATGGGGTAAAATAAAAAGAAAAAAGTCATGGGAAAGGACAAGCACTTTTTTCTCCTAACATTCTGCCTTCCTTCACATTAATGTTGAGAAGAAAGGAAAAGTTTTATTTAATGCCAGTAGAAATATGTAGCACACGTAGAGAGATCCACGCGTAATATACAGAGAAAGTAAAGATGTTTTTGGGCAACTTACGACCACTCTTATTTTACATTGTTTCTTGTATTCTTACTTGGCTATACACAATGCATATACATACGTGCATATACTTATGTACCTATATAAATATTATATTTACACCATCCTTATACATTCAGCTTTGAGCCAAACACGTTTCGTTTCAGGCAGGCCGATGATGTCGTAGATTTTCCGAGTGTTAAATTTAACTTGAATTATGATGTGGCAAGAGAACATGGACGTCGATCGCATGCTGCGCATTTTTGCCTAGTCGACTCGTGTTAGTGTGGTACGTTGAATGTAACACAGAACAGCGTAAAACATTGTTACATAGCATGCTTTTTACCGCCTCGTCGCTACTACTACAGTTTAGCATACAAATATATATATATATATAGATCGTCATCGTCGTTTGTAAAATACGCTTTTTGGAAAAAAGAAAGCTTGTGAAAAATACAATAGAAACGTATACCTACGCATATACGCTCGTTGGTTCGTTGTACCGTTATTACGACCTTCCGTGTAGAAACATTTGAGTCTTGGGTACAATAATACTTTTTTCGCAATATATATCACCGTTCAAATTCCGGTACACTTGTGTGAATTAAGTTTTTCATGGTGTTATTCATGAAAAACGTCGTCCTGCTTCCAGTCCTTCGAAAAAATGGGAAGGAAAAGGAGCTTTTTCCGTGCCGGCTGAAAAAGGCGAGTATGGCATGGTAGTATATAGTTATCAGTCGTAATAACAATGCTAGTGTCAAATGCTTACTACTTCTATTACTACAGCATGAGCGAAAGGAGTATATAAGTTCTTTTCCCCAATTTCTTCAACTCGTTCAATTTTCTAGAAGTTAAGAAAGAAATACAATATGAATATTATGTGCTTTCCTCTATTCTATTCAAAATAGACAGTTTTTCTTTTCCTCTTTGTGACTCCGTCTTGCTAGCAAGAAGGTTGTTGAAGAATTTTACGCTGGGCGCAATAAGTATATATAGCAATACAGGAACGAGTTAAAATATAAAGTCACAATGTAAAAAGGTTCTTTTTAAATATATAGGAATTGTATGTCGTATTGTATGGAATGTGTTGAAGACTGCATATGTCTCATGGGATCAGTTTAGAAAGATTAGTAGGAGTTGTATTGAAGCTTATGTTAGAAAGCGTACGTAATATATATGCAATAGCTCCTTCCATATGAAAGAACTTGTTTGACTGGCTGCATTCTGCATCATTTTATTACCACTCGAGAGTTCCGGGATAGACTGAAAAAAGGAGATCGGAAAATGTGATACATTATATATGTATTCTTACAAATGAAATGAATTCCTTTACTCCTTCTTGGCCGATAATGGAAATGTCAAGACTTGCACGACCGGAAAAAGTGGTGAAAACGTTATGGGGTAAAAAAAACTGACACGGATAGTTTACGTGTTGTAAATTTTTTAAAAATGAAATAAAGTAAATTCATGTAATGTAAAAAAAAGGAAAATTATGGCAAAGAGGTCGGTTTATTGCAAATGCATGTTTACATTATTCAACTCAACCCTTAATAAGCGGAAGAAGGCGTAGAGGTTTAGTGTGCCGTGCTGCTTTTTTTCCGGTGAGCCAAATACGTTGAATGAACAAAGCCGCCATATGTATACATATGCAAATACCATGTGTATACTACATATACCAAGAGCTTATATACATTTTTTACTATAACAAAGTAAAAATTGAGTGAATATGCACGTGTATATGTATGTACACAAGATTGTTCTGCATTTGAAGAAAAAAAGTGGGAAGGGAAAACTAAGGAGGCAAGAGAGAGGTCGTCGTGAATGAATATAATTCCGCTGTCCTACGCTATCTTCTCTGAGAACTTTTACTTTAGCTATTTCTTTCTCCTTTTACTTCTTTTTCTTCATCGGAACATATGGCTCCCTTAGCTCTTCCTTGTCAGCCTTAAAGAATAAGAGATCTCTCACCAGTATATTCAAAGGGACATGCATATTTAAGTTACTATCATGTTAGTATATAGATATACAGCATAAAAGTACCTTTATTCATGTGTAGAAATACATACACTATATACTGCTCTATGCTGTTCTGCACCGAAAACTCTTTTTTACTGTATCATGATATGACGATGCATGAACTAATTCAAACTAAAATGTGATATGGTGGTGGTTGGTGGCTGGTTGGAGGATAACGGTTTTAGATAGCCGAGACGATGATAGTTACTGTTACACACAGGACAGATACATATACTCCCATATACTCAACTCACTTTGTGTGTACAATGCAAAATGATATGGTTGAAAAAAAAAGAGCATAGTTTTTCCCTTTATGTATTTTTATGGGAATGGGTGGAAAGTTGGAATACCTAATGCCCATATATTTATGCAACTTCACATACAAGTAATTCTAGAGTGCTGGAGATATATATTCTAAAGCATGTACAATGGAGCTACATGTGGATGTACATGAATGTATATACACCAAGCATTTAATATAGGGATTATATGCCGCTCAGTTTCAGCCGAAGCTCAACAGAAAAGTCTGCGCTTATCCGTTGGCTCTCATCTCATGCAACAAAGTTGCAAAGAGCAAGGTTAGTTGAAGACGATGGTTTATAAATTTTAACATCCCATGTCTACAATATTATAGAAGCATTCATAGATATTTACACTACACACACACATATGTTATAGTTTTCATCTTTGAGTACGCTCTCCACAAGCAAATAAGTGCTTGGAAATGTCAGAATATATGAGAATGAAGTTTCATTTTCTCCATTGCATCCTTAGCCAACTCATGTTTGGCTACAGAATGGGAATCTAGCAAAATAATACAATAATGTTGCTTTCTTCAGGCTCATAAAACTGTAAAAACAGCCACTGTTGCGTTTTTTTACCTGAAATTACTTGAGTCTTAACAAATAGTATCTTGAGATTGGGAACATCATAATATAGCCATGTAGCAGAAAATGGGGCTCTTTGACTGTTCCAACAGTTTTTGTTGCAAAGTATGTCAGTCTATATAAACTCGTAATGCATTGGTAATGCACTACAGTTTCCGCTATTCATTTTATGCAAGGATATGTGCATCTTTTGTCTGTGTTGATATGTTCATGTTATGTTCGTATGCCCATGCACCAAGTCATTATAATGTATACTTCTATTATAATATGCACATTTGAGGACTACCAGTGGCATCATCCTCTTTAGAAACAATACACTTTTGTGAAGTAGTCGGGTGGGGATGAAAGTGGGGAAATAAATGAATATCAGATCAGTGCACCAAAGGGACATATTTAATATATATTGTTCTACTTGCACAACTCATTCAATACAACAGGCGTTTTCATTGAAAGGTACTAGAGGAAGTATACAGGCCGAATGATAAAGCCATTTT
>JAANSM010003021.1:0-13706 GCA_036850725.1 Orchesella villosa | reverse complement strand
ATAAGAACGAA
This sequence comes from Orchesella villosa, assembly GCA_036850725.1. Taxonomy (NCBI): domain Eukaryota; kingdom Metazoa; phylum Arthropoda; class Collembola; order Entomobryomorpha; family Orchesellidae; genus Orchesella; species Orchesella villosa. The sequence continues at coordinate 13,695 of JAANSM010003021.1, read as the reverse complement.
CGAAATGTATGAGGAACTGATAATGAAGTTGGCTGGTTGATGCCTGTTCGACAATGAGTAGGTTCTAATAAACACCTACCAATTTCTGTGTTCTGAGACTGTATTTTGAGAACTTCATGTTCAACACCAGCGTTTTCTTCGGTGATCAAAGATTGGGAGATCGCTTTCGAAATTTTATTTCGGTATAGCGTAGGCGTTGAAAGTAAAATCATAAATTGCTTATAATAATTGTTATCAACAACTCATTCAAACACTTAGTTTGCTATTGACAATGGGGAAACAGTAGGTATTACTTATCGAATGAGCACGTTATAGATAACGAAATATTCTACTATCCGTTCTGCTCAGGACGGGCGCTTGTTCTGCAGAAAATTTCGGTACAGAAAAGATTTGCTTTTCTATAGTAAACCATTTACTTATAGAACTTATAACCTGATTTTCATTCGCAATTCACACCAGGTTTATCATTTTCCTTAGTACAGCTTTTATTGACTGTCTCGCATTTTTGGGAGATAACAATTCTTCTAAAGGAACGAAAAAACCAGACTCTGATTATACCGTCTACCATTAAATCGTATTTTTTTGGGGCGCACTCTACTATGAAGATAAGTTTTAGCCGGACGGATGGTGAAAGCTAAATAATCCGTAACATTGTGGATTTGCCGGCGGTTCGTTTGCCTTTTTATGTTTGCTATTTTTTCCCCACAACGATTTTTTTTGTGAAACTGCATGCAGGGCTAGATATATTCATCATCACATCAACGGCAAACGTGTCTAGTACGTGAAGACACTTTGTAAAAGATAAGATGTAAGGATAGCAGACTGGAGATGCGGTAGCAGTGGTGACTGTGATTTAAATCAACTTATGTGCACTGACCCTTGAATGGCCTTGCTTTTCCTGTGCATGTGCTGCCAATGGAATGTTCCATAAGTAAAGTCAAGCCAGCGTCAAGTTTTTCCCTGTTCCTTTCGCAAAAGCAAGCTGCTGCTTCTCGTTGTATTGTGTTTTTTCCTTTAGTTTCTCGCTCTACTCTCCAGAAACAATTTTTGTTTGGAAGTGGGCTCACTTTGGACAAGTGACGAAACGAGAGAGAACTTCGATCATTATATGTATATATCTACTTATATATATTTCTCTTAAAGTGCATATTATGCTACGTGTACAACACGAAAATAAAAGCTTTGAAAACTGAGTAGAGTTTCAGGAAAAAAACTTCTTATTTTCCATCATCCAACAACATGTAAGAAAAGTCTGAACTGACGGTCTGCTCCAGTCCAGTCCAGTCCAGCACCCAAACTTACTGTTGCGTGAATATATGATCCATGCAAAGAATCCTGATGATGTTGATGATGACCACTTCGTTTCAAATCATTCGTGTTCTTTGTGTTTTCCATTGCTCTGCTGCAACTAGTCCATTATAGTAGACGTGATGGTGGCAGTGTTGAGGTTGCAAGTTGAATATGATACAAGAAAGCATTAAATTCTGGCATTATGCATGAATCCAGACTTTTCCTTTTTCATGTTTCCCCTCTCCTCAACTTTTCCAATAAGCGGTCACACATTCGAGGGGAAAAAGATGAAACAAACGGAGCAAAGGGCTTTATTTTTCTTAGTAGCTATCTAGCATATATTGTGATTTACAAGGAAGTGAGTAGTATATATTTTGGTTGGAAGGTATAGTCCCAAAACACGTTATTGCGTGGTTGCGGAAAAACATGAATACATTTGTTTGACAACTAAGCTATCATATAAAGTTGTAAATATAGAACATCAAGCAAGAAATTACAATGTTTTTCAAAGTAAACACACGTACGAATGTACAACGTTGATTGTAAAAAGTACTTATTCCAAATCGCCCACGCTGGTTACTCCCCATGAAAGATAGCCTTACATTATGTATTTCCATGATATGAACTAGAAATGCATACCACCTTATAAAAGAGTTGTAAAGTCCTTGGCAAAAGTGTTGGGAACGAATGCGTGAGTATTACTTAGCCTAGTTTGTCAATGAAACAAATTTAAATTTATATTATTTTTTGAAAGTTCTTCTCTCCAAAACAATTCATTGCCATATTGTAGATTTGTAGAATCAGTCAGTGGCCATGAGTCGTAGTGTAATAAGCTTAAAACGTATTACTTGTACCTATCAATTTGGAAAGGAAGTTGTTTTGTTCACTTTTCATACAAGTTCGAACTTTAAAGCAAAGGCTACTTATCATGCACATTTTACTTTTGAGTACAAAAGTCGGGTTCGTCCATATTTTGTAGCGTCATTTTACGTAACAAAAACTTTGTTGAAAGTTTCATGTAAATTTGTTCATTTAGTTTGTGGTGCGCAATAACTGGGCCAGTTTGGAGAATAACGGCTATGCTCCCAATTCTAGAATCTAGGAAGTAGGAAGAGCACAATAAAATCTTTAGTTTCAGTTTGGAATGCCTTAATAAGTAATTTTGTGTATAAGACATTTTTAAAGTTTCGTTTCTTGCAAAACAACAACAATTTCTTTCAGAATGAAACACATTGTATTGAAAAATATATTTTTGGTATTCGCGGAACGAATTACTTGACTTAGTTTATCTATTCGGTAAGGACGTATCATCTTACATTTCGTTTTATACGGATTATCTTACATCTATTCGTTAATTCTTATGACGATACCAAATTTGCTTTGTATTTATTGACGTCGGAACTGCAGTATATATAATGAAAGCTTCCTCAAATAGCTAACAATAACATTCACAATGCAATCATGATTTGAATGCAATGAATTCCTTATTGAAATCATGAAGTAATGGATCTGGTGACGAGCTGGATTTACATTGCTATTACAAGGTTATTTTCAATACAATGTAGGAACAAGCTCGGGTTTCATGGTTGATATATGAGTAGCATAATGATTACTAGCCCCAAATTGTCCTAATTTGACTTCAAACAGCACAAAATCTATTTTTATGCCTTTCACATAAATGCAGAAACAAGCGCATACGGTTGTCCACACAGAGAGAATGATAAGTAGGAAATGAAGATGTGTGCAAAAAAACTCATATATTTCTTGCCTATGACGCAATTATGTCCGTGAATGGGAACAATAGTTTTGAAATTAGCTTACAAACATTTGAAGTCTAAGCTGGAAGCGTGCAAAGGATCACGAAAGACATTGACCACTAATAGTAAAAGCAAAGCAAAGAGAAAAATATACGTGATGATGATGATGATTGCAATCGCACTCGTAGTTTTGTACAAAAATCACGCTTCAACAAGATCAAAATGGATCAATTGGACGGGAGACATACAGTAAAAATGACTAGCTCTCCCTTGCTTTCCCCCATTTTTATTGAAGTACAAAGAAGAAAGGAAGAAAAAGAGAGACTGAGATCAAATTTGATCTTACTTCTGGCTTTTCGAGAAATCCTATTAGATTTGTTGATGTTTCAAGATGAAATGAGAGACGGCTCATGTTTTCACCAGTGATATATAGATAGATGTATACAGCCCCAAGCATTTAGCTTCTTATGTCGTAAAGATAACAAACATAAGCAAAGCTATTTAATTTTTATTTTCGATAGAAAGCATTGCATCCCCAGTGAACGCATCTGATTTTGCTTCTTTCATTCCTTATTACGATTCAAAACAGGTGACTTCCATTTCTTAATCGTGTTTTGCAAACAGTGACTATTGTCAATATTGTTAAATAAACAGTGCTCGACGAAAATTTAGGTTAGGGAGATGGACCTTTTCTTTGCATTCCTAAAGTCTCAAACTCCAAACTGATATTTGAAACATAATATGATCTCGCCCACTGTCTAAATAAATGCAATAGACAAATGTTTTCATGCTCTTCAGCTACATCCATAAAAACAGGTACAATATTTAGGTTGACTATCCTTAGAATTGACTATTTGCCATGTAAACCGATCATTAAATGATGGTTGAGATTGACCAGCAAAACGGTTGTTGAGTCTCCGATGCTCAAAAACTCTGGGAATTAGGAACAGCATGGAGATGGATGAAAGGAAATTTTGTGAAACTTGAGAGGTGTAAAAAGTATGATGCTCAACTTGAAAACCTACATTTCCAACGCACTGCCGACTTCAGCGCTTCTAAATACCATTCCCTCGACATATTTAAGGTAGTTGACCATCTTTTACTTCGCTGCATTAAGCATATATCTATGTTTATATAGAAAAAAGTATGTTTGTAAGTTTGATGTACTTAGCGATGCAGTTTGATCTGCCTTGGTCAATCACTATATTCGTGATATCAATGTCGGTACACAAACAACAAAGGGAACTTAAGTTAGTGCTTTTGCAAGTACTTCAGATGTTACCTAATTGTGTACAGAAACGTGAAACGTCTTGAAAAGTGGTATACATGACGTATTGCCTAAAACATGGACTAGACATGCGAAACATAAAAGGTCGCTTAGAAATCCTTGTTTTTCGTGCTGTTTCTGTGCTAGTTTTGGATCAGAAAAACATCTTGAACATTGCGCACAGATAGAATATTTAAAATATTTTTCCATTGCTTAAAACTTATTAAGTAGGTTCCCGTATTCGATTTTTTCGTTTGATACCCTTATGTATATATGCACACCTACGAACTTTTTTATTAAAGTTTGGGGATTGGTGGAAGAACTTCAAAAGTATTGAAATGAAATCTGATGCTTTATGCATTCACGAGGGGTACTTTTATTTCTCATTGATGTCATTCATGGCAGTTGTTACATCAGTGCAGCTGTTCAACAGAACATTCAAATATTGATTTGTTCATTTCACATTCAGATGCTTGTCTGAAATTGAGAGCATCTATCAAAACTTAACTTTGATTTAAATTCGGATAGCTACTCATGAATTCATTTACTGCAATTGACACATGCAACTTAATTGCCATTTACCTAGTTCTCTTTCTTTCCAGGGTTGTTTGTAGATTGGCTTATTTTGAGCTTAAGACTTGAGAAAAACTATGGATTAGTTAGTTGCACACGCTCAGAACCTCTCACCTTTTAATGAGCGAAGGCGAAAGTCAATGAACATGAAGGTTGCCGGTTGGAAAGGTTCCTTTTCTTACAGTTTAAAATTTGCACTTGTAAGAGTAGCAGCAGGTTTAAGAGAAATGCAAATGAAACTTGCCATTTTGTGGTAACTAGTATTCTTGTTCAGTTTCCTACTTTCTAATATCATGCAAAGAAATCTGGTTTCCTTTTGTGTTTGATTGAAGTATACGCTTTAAAACCCGTCCTTGGCACGAGCAGAATCTCATTTCATGTGCTGATGTTTTTGTAATTCAATATTTCATTTCAAAAACCATGTTTTCTGCTTAATAACTCTTTGAATATCAAATTACGAATCAGTAGAAATGGAGAAAGGAAATAGGTATAATGCTATTACAACTTTGAAATGGAGCTGTCACATTGTTCATCATTTAAACAGGCAAATAAATTAAATTATATAGTTATTCATAACTTATTCTCATATATATTATAGATTTCTACATAAAATGTCTACCACGTATGACTTCTCCAGTTTTGAGCTAATACTGTCAGCATGCATTTACGAAAATCTGACGAAAATGCTAACGAGCTGCTCACTAATTCGTCACGACAAATGTGTGCTAACGAAAAGACGCTGGTAGACACATGCTCTTATTCAAAACCTGAGACTGATTGGCATCTTGACATATTAGCTGCCAGTGGCACCTTTCATGAATCTCAACGTGCTCACAGATCACACATACGTATAATACTCATCACGTTTATGAACATGACTTGCATATATTAATGATCCACCATTAAATATCTCAATGATATAATTTACTACATAGATTTATTACATGTATTAATATGCTTTCCGACACCTTATATTTTAGCAATTGTACACATTGCAAATTCATACATTGATACAACAGAGGAGAGAGCTAACTAAGCACAAGATCGTTAGAAAGTTAGCATGCCATTTGAGGATCACTTCATAATGTGAAAGTCATTTTAAGGGGAAAATGAAAATTTTACCTTCCACGAAGCTTAGGATGATTTCATTCTCAGTTCTGGGGAAAAGTGTCGTTATTTCAAAATTACAATATGATGGCTCGAGCCTTCAGCCGTCTGTTAGCGTTATCAGACTATCACAGTTACAATGATGATGATGGCGTGAGGAGAATGAGTGCCACATCAACATTTGAGAGATTTACCATCTAAGTCTACTTTACAGTTTAACTGTCAATCAATTCTTTTACATTTGACTACGTTACTCAAAACTGAGGCTGGGGTGGAGTGAGACAATCTGTTTTTCCTTGAAAATAAATAACCTAGGTACATTCCGTTAGGATCACTATATTTATGAGCAAGGAAGAGAAAGTTATAGAGAAGAGTGAGTGAGACGCCCTTTTCTCTCTTCATCTCCTTTCAGTCACTTGTTGTTTACCAGTTAGAAACATAAAAAGCGTCATCATAGTTGAATGTATGTAAATCAATTGAAAAAATAACAGACTGCTCTGCTCTCATCTCTGTGGTTTATTACGCAGATCATAAACGTGTGTAGAAATGATTCAAACTGGTGATATAAAGGCAATAAAAGTTGTGGATTATGCAATGCCAGCAGAGCAGTAGCTCTAGAATATAGAAGTGTAGAGAGCAATCACATTCACCCAGTCCTGGCCGCTTTTGACGTATGTTCTTACGTCCGTAGAGCAAACTTGGATGTAGGAAGTTGGCTCAGAATCTAGGAAGTATTCTCAGCAGGACTACAAACAGATCTATCTCTCTTGCTGAACAGCGTTATCACAAAGAGCGGGTTGTAAAAAAGGATAAAGGCTCAACAAGGAGATCTATTGCTACACGCATATAAATGTATATATCACTTCCTTTCTTTCTTTCCCCAGCTCAAAAGAAAAGCCCTAGTCCTTTTGATTTTATTTAATGAATCATTTTATTTGTACCATTTTCATCGTGAAATGATTTGAGGAAACACCGTGATACCATGCATCGTTACAGTCGTAAACATTATATGAGTAAATGCAGGTTGTGGGAGTCAGTGTCTTGAAAGGGAAGTGTAAAACTATAAAATGCACAATACTCATAGACATATATGTATGTTCTTATTTAATGTACAAATGTAAACTTGCATTCATTACATATTACATCCCCTCAAACGAACCAAATCGATGCGGTAGTTTAGTTCAGGAGAGAAATATTCCACTCAATATGCAGCTTTCTGTTTAAACGTTATCATTCCATGAGCATAGTTCCATCTTAAGCAAGATGAACAAAAAAGTAGCTCTAGTGATAAAAAAAACGAGTGTACGGGATACAAAAGAATTGTGTTGAATTCCTCCAAGCCAGTAGTTCCGCTAGAGCAGAAAATGGCCATTTGTACGAGTAATGAAACGCATCTCTCCCTCGAATACACACTGCATGATTACATTATGCTTGGAGGAACGGAGTGCAACAGTTTTCCTACATTCAACCATGAGCCAGTAAGTTATATACCATTTTGAAGGAAAAGAAAGAGAAAAAGGGGAAAGGAAAAAGCTCTGTCACATTTCACAACCACTTTTTTTACTGTAGCTGGCGATGAATGAACGTGCCAACTGATTACTGAAATGAATACGTATACGTGCTCCTTATTAGATCGCCATTGTTGGTACATAGTTATATGGATAATTGGGAGCAAAGCTTGTCCGGTTTGACTAGCTCATTTAGCTGTTGCACCCCGTACAACTCAAATTGGCTTGCTTTCAGCAACACTACCACTTCATACACACGTAAGTACATATACAGAGTAGGTGCCCTGGAAAACCAAGTAATTAGAGGTTTTATCAGGCTTCCTTTTATTCCCTAGACGCCGAAATGAGACTTTTGGGAGTGGAGCCGGGTTCATGAAAATAAAGGATATGATATTATTTTCACTCAAAATTTGAGCCTTTACACAAAATTGTGCTTAAAACTTCTTGGAAATATAGTTGATGTGGGATGTAGAGTGTTGAATGTTGTATTATTTTTAATTATGTACTATGCTAATGTAAAATTGTGACGGGAAAATCAACTCGGTTATAATTGAAGTGGGACATTGTATTGGGAATTGTGATAACCTTCTTATTGTTCGTTGTTACGCAAGACTGAGCATTCAAGATTTCTACGAGAATTTGGTCACATTTTTTCATCTTTTACACAAAAATAGCTCAAACCGCTGATGATTGCTTCACTTTCTACCAACATTCGAAAATTAAAGTTTAGATTGCTTCACGGACTCTAAAGTCTACCTCAAAAGTTATGAAATTTTCCACATAATGCCATATTTGTACTCATAATTGCTTTTCCGTGTAGGCGTCAGCGTTAGTGGATTGTATTAAATCCCCCATTCAATTGGAGAAGCGTTAATAACCACGTTGTGTAAGTGGTCTGGTGATTGATCAATATTTGATGATTATACTTCAGGTATAAAATGGTTCAACTTACAAGAAAGTCTTTGTAAACGATTCTTCTATATGCCAACGTCAGCATGAATAAAAATTCATAAGTTTTCATACTAACGTATTCATTCTGCTGGTATTGGTTTCATGGCAAATTAACTATGATATGTATGCGTTGTACAAAGCAGCTTGCAGTAGAAATCATTCTTAAAGTTGTTAGCTTCTAAACTCATGATGAATATGAATAAAACTAATAATGAACTTAATTCTTATTTTCCACAGGAATTCCATTCACTTCTGTCTAAAAAAGCAAGTGTGCATCAGCGCTCATCCTGTTTGAAGGGTAAATGAAGATGTTCATGCAAAAAATGCAAAGCGTTTTGGGTTGGCAAGTGCTCATCCTCCTCTGCGTTGGCTCCTACGTTTGGTCAAAGCAGCTACCTGATGACTACGACTTGAGACGCTTGTATTCATATGCATACAAACGATACCCATCATACGACTTTGGTCTAGGAAAACGTTCTTTGGAAGAACCTGCATCTTACGAAGACACAGGCTACCCCTACCCACTAGATGCATACAACAACTACGCAATGGATAAAAGAGCAGCCCCAAGCGGCATGTACTCATTTGGACTTGGGAAGAGGAATCAAAGAGTGTACGGATTTGGACTAGGAAAGAGATTGGAACAAGCATGGAAAGGAGCTAATGCACCCTCAACGGCCATGTTTCCTACATACAGGTGAGACCCACTTAAAAAAATCTCGTGGATGTACCGAGACACGCCAACAAGGTGTCTCTCTACACCAATTGTTAGATTCTGTGAACGTCTCCTTGAGTCTTGTGAACATAGCATAAACGCAAGCAACAATTTTTTTTCTATTCGACTTCAAATCTTATTTGGGTAATTGGGTCCTTCAGGAGCACTACAAGTATTATATGTTAGCCATGGCATGTCATGCCGTTGTCGTACATATTATGCAAATAGCAGCTTGCGATTTTTTCAAACTCAACATATGTTAGAGTTTAGCCCTTTTCCTCCTCACCACCTCACCGAGACACTGCCGTTATTCTTCATTTCATTCTTGTGTAATGGTGAAACCTTCAAGAAACCAGCAATGTGCCTTTTGGGATCGTCGTAAGGGTTTTTTCTTGGAGAAGGAAAAGATTGAGCCCAGCTCAGCAGATAATCTCAAAATTTACATAAATATTTACAGATTGTGATGTTCAAGTATACATCTGTTGTTTCTTAGTCTCTCATTTCATTTCTCTGTCGCCTTTTTTCAACGTTACTTTAGTGTATACATGAAGTTTACTGATATTGGCATTGTTAGCACAAGAAAAACCAGTCAGTAAGCTGTAGTGAAAGGAACAATTATTATGTAGGAGTTGCTGTAGTAGTAGTACAATTATTATTATGTTGATGATCAATATATAAATGTACATATGGTGGAGCAAGGAACACCTTTAGAAAAAAAGAGAAACCAAATTTCGTGGAAGGCAATCAGGTCACAGTATGGTTGCTGGCAGCCCACATGCATTATATTTTTTCCTCGTAACTTGATTGATTCCACAGGGGAATCAAATGCTTATGCTGAAATAAAATTCATGGAATAAATCTGATTCCCTCCACTGACACGACAGGAGGAAGTGCTCAACCATTATGATGAGAAGGAATGTATTTATGTATACGGGAAATGAATGCAGTGGGGGCCACTTTGAAAGCTGTATGTATTTTTTTTATGATGTTATACGTGGGCTGAGAAAAAGTAGAATCAAATATTGCTCCCAACCACTTTTTTTGAGAGATAGAGAGAAAGAGGATCCCTCTTATTTATATGTGGGATACGACACCTGCTACATTTCCAGAGGATGACAAGAGCAGAATCATTGCAATATGGTGGGGAGAAGTTGCAAAAAAAATCACATTTTTATTATGACATTTTATAATAAGAAAAAACAAATATATTTAGCCAAAAGGGCTGAAGAAGATATGAACAAGATTTACGTTTTTCAATGCCATATTTTATTTCGGTTGAAATCACATCACCCATATGGGAGTTAAGGGAACTAAGCCAAGAGCACTGTATTTAGGTGGTGGATGAAGCGATTCAAAAATAAAATAAAATAAAATGCACATGATATGCTATAATAGACTTTATCAAACAAAGATAAAACACCTCACACTCTCACAGGTACTTGCATTTATGGGGGTTCTAAGAACAGGCTCAAATATTCCGGGACAAACACATGAAAACTAAAGTCGTTAGGTTTGTTGATATCAGTTTTTTTCTGACAACTTTTTTTATTTTATTTTTCATTCTATTTATGATTCTAGACAAGAGCGAAGATCCAAAATATATTCCTTTGGACTGGGTAAAAGACAGAGTGCGGATTTGCAAGAAGATGACTATGAATTTCCAGCAGCTGCCAGCGCAAATTCAGACAAGAGATCTAGCCAAGCTCGTCAGTTTTCATTTGGTTTGGGGAAACGAGACACAGAATCCTCTGACCATGTGAAAAGTACCTCATAAAAAACGTCTCGTTGAGCAAGTGATAATACTTCTACACAACTAAAAAAAATATAAATGTACTGCTGTATTGTATGATTTTAGACTATACATTACATGATATATGCGAGATGATGATACTACTACATATAAAATGCGTAGGAAAATAAAAAAAAATTACAAGTGAGTAAAAGTAAAAACAAACCATAGGAGTACTTATGGTGCAGATGAAACAATTTCTTACCCTTTAATGCACGTAACTATATACATTTCTCTTTCCCCCTTTCTCCACATATGCCAGTTAATATGACAAGCGGAGAAAGAAAAAAAAGGAAGGGAAAACCAATTGAGTGTGTGTAAATACAATATGCATAATAGTATGTACGAATGTCTATCGTAAAAAATATGGAGGTACATTTATTTCCCGAATGCAAAGATAATGAGCGGAGAGTGAGAAGACCGGTTTCCAATAAGAAGTAGTCAGTGTCAAACCATTATATATTGACTTTTTGGGTGTCGTACAAAATACTAATGTCTTATTTACCCGCTCCTTCTCTCTGTATTTTGACAAGACAAATGTACTTACAAAAACCTACTTCACCAGTAAAAAATTGCACACCAGTTTTCTCCTTTCTCATATATTTACTTTCTCAATTAGTTACATCCCATATTTTGTCCATTTTTCGGAGGTGACACTCACTAATTTCATACAATGCCAGCCAGCTTGGGGTTGAGGTGCATGTTTTGCTGACACACTGGTATTCAATGTCAATAGTAAAAACAACATTTCTCAGTATGAACAAAAATGCAGGGCAATGCAAAAAATGAAATGTTATATGGACATATTTTCATTTTTTCTCCATAATATTGTAGTGTATCCACTATGAAGTATAAGATGCACCTTGATCATTCTATTAAATGTGAATGTATTTATATTAAAGTGTTTAAACCAGCACTTGCTTTCAAACGTGTACTGCACTACTCACTCTATTTTTAAGGTGTCAGACGTGACTTGATGCTGCTGATGTTGATGTTGTCTTCAATCAATTTGACTGTCATGCATGTACCTAATCTATGTAACTTGTAAGCTATCTAGATGTAGTCTGTTTTAGCTTTGCAATGATCCTGCTGAATTTCCAGGTTGAATTTTTCTTGGAATTCTAGTATAATATAATAAAGTTGGGAGAGGAAGTCATTTTAAATAATAGTTGGGTGTTATATTGCAGTATGCAAAATGTCACAGAGTTTTTCCCCTTTTTATTTCTAAGTAATGCTGATCATGAAACTTAGTTTTGTGCACAATGCACACGTGTGAAAAGTGTATCCAATTGATGTAGCTTTGGATTGGGAGAAGATAGTGTATCATAAATATCCTAGGAAATAAAGTTAGTTAATTCATGTCAGAACCCAATAGAGATTTATTGCTTTTTCTCTCTAGAATACGCACATATTTTCTACAGCCCACGCGTTCAGGCTAATAAGTATATACCATAATACTACAGCAGCCAGCTTTCATCAGTCATTGTCTCCATATTTTCTTTCCAAGCTTCTCTGCTTTCCTGCTTAGAGAAGGAGGATAGTGTGTCAAGAATTCCTTTTCCCTATTAGGAAAAAACCCAACTCTAAATATTAAATAACCTTCCTTTCAAGTTTATTATAGAACGTAAAGCATTGAGAAATGTAGATTTTGACTCAAAGTCAACTTAAGATCAACCATCCTGAATATTTACCAACGTCTTCAAGAACCATCTTAGAAATATTGGAAGCAGAAAGGAATGCTTAAAATGAAAACACTTGAGGCTAAGAACAGGACTCATATTTCAAATATCAGAGAAAACATTAAAGTCGCAAATGGATTAGGCTTACAGCAGAGAAAGAGAGAATAGAAGTNTGGATTAGGCTTACAGCAGAGAAAGAGAGAATAGAAGTTTTGAAAAAGACACGAGCCATTTGTAATCTCTCGAGAATATTGTGTACAGAAAAAAAGGTCCACTTCGTTTTATCAAACGAAATAGTTATTACTACCGATTTGGTAGCTTTCAAGCATTTAAATTGGTCTTTTAGTTGCCGCTACTTTACCCACAAGTATTTTTTTTAGATATCCACATTTATTTGGAAAGATTTTTATTGGTTGAACCCGGAAAGTATTGCTTGTTCTAGAGTGTACACAATATTTTCATGTGGTTTATGACTATGACCTGAGATAACGGCGATATTATGATGATGGTGACTGTTATCTTGTGTGTGTATTTGTTCATGCGTGTCGAATATTGACATCAATTTACATAACCTATGGCTGAACTTAATATAATGCAATGTGCGTATTTTTTATGCTAGCCCAACCCCAGCAAACGATCATGATTACGAATTTTCTGGACTTTCTCCCTATAAAATGAGAGTCACTTTCGTATGACATTGCTTTGGCTTTTTCTGTTAGTGAAACATAGAAAACATTGGTTTGTTTTCTATGTTGTGTAGTAAACAACCATAGAAATAAAGCGACTTGCTGCTTAGTTTTCATTACTAGAAAACTTTCACATAAAGAGCATGAACACTACAATGTAGTTTCAAATTAAGTGGAAGAAAATGATCAAATATGGTATCATGTATGTCTGTATTTTCTCTCTATTTCAACAAAACAACCCATTACAATATGTATTTCCACAAAATATATTGAAAGGGAATACGAAAGTCAACGATTACTGTCGAGAAGAAAGGGTTAAAACTAATTTAAAGAAGTCTTGCTAGTTGTTAGTAAAACTTGGGTGTTAAGTATC
>JAANSM010003020.1:0-13709 GCA_036850725.1 Orchesella villosa | reverse complement strand
TTTTTTTTTAATTGGAGCTGATGCAGCTGCAAGATTGATGTCTGGCGAGAAGCACGAGTTGCGAAGTGGACCAGTTGCTCTAAATACAAGCCTAGACTGGACACTTATGGGAAATATTCCTCGTCAAAATTCGTCATCAAATACAAGCTCCATGCAAATTACTACATTACACGTAGTGGATGTGGAGGTTCCAAAGCTGCGGGAAGATTGCTCAGGCACAACATATCCAGCCAATAAGAATAATCGCTAGATTCGGCAACTCCCTGAGGGTGGGAGCAGGAATCACATCACAGGATACAAGCCCCCTGCTGACCTACCGTCCCGAGGCTTCAGGGCTTATCAATTACTGGAACCGAAATGGTGGGAGGGATACAACTGGATCTCTAACCCTATTGAAGAGTGGCCCAAATCTGAAGTGGTGTATAACCAAGAAGAAAATGAAGCTGAAATGAAGAAACAAGTCGTTTCAGCCTTAGCCAACGTAGGACATGCCACATACCAGTTGGCTCCTCAACTCCCCAATTATGAAGACATGTTGATTCCCATACATTCTAATGTAGTGGATAATAAACCAGGTGATTTATCTACCGAAGATTTCGTTCTTGCAGTAAAGAAGCGTCTTCCAATGATGCAAAAATGGGATTCTACCAGCGCATTAGTCAAGAAATTCAAGATGCTTCCTAGTACGAAGGATGAATATAGAAGGCTACGGTGGAAAATCCTATTACGTCGAGATGTTAGACGTTTCATAAGATTACAGCTATTGCAAGAGATCCAAGAACACTTAAGGACAAGGTACCGGAAGGAATATTTGGGACAACTAACTTATCCCCTATGGCCACGATGGACGGAAGAGGTTGGACTGACCTCATGGAAAAATAATTGAAGTTATTCCTGAAAAAGATGGAAAGATACGAGTAGTTCGCGTAAAGACGGAGACAGGAGAGTTCCTTTGTCCTATCCAGAGAATTTACCCCCTAAAGGTACCAGAAGAAAAAATGGAGAGCCACGGGTCGGTTTTGTAGGATGCAGATAAGATGCGCAGGATGCAATATGTTCGCTTAAGTTATTTGTATCTACAATCATAATTATAGTAGTTTTTGTTAGTTAGGTAAGAGCTTCGTATCTACCTTGCTTACAAGCAATTTTATTATTTACTTTACGCATCTTGAAAGCATCACAAAATGTAGACAGTACACTAATTTGTTTGTAGACATGCTTAATATTATTAACGTTGTAATTTATTCCTAATATACTTACACAAGCAAATAAATATAATTAAAATGACTACCTTTATGTCATACAAATAAGTTCGTTCAAACCCTTAAAATATTAACATAGCGTCCACTACCCTTTCCATCAAATTCAAATACAATCCGTTTACAAAACCTCTGTCAATGTTCTGAATTGGTTTGTACTTAATCTTTACTGATTCGAGAGCTTTTGCTCGGTGCATTGTTAACAGACTAGCATGTCTCCTCCCAAATCCAGCTGTGGAATTATGCGCTTCCCACTCCGCTTTTTGAACACACTGTCTTTTAACTTGATCAAAACCTACAAGGAGCTTACACAATAAATCCAAAAGATATCCGGAAACTACAAGGGCCCATATCCCAACTAAGGCTACAAGAACATACAGTGCTACAGGGGAAGATCCGGGACCATTCAACATAAAACATATAAAAAATACCATACACCAAAATACTCCTGAAATTAAAGTCGTAAGAATATTGTCTAGCAAATGGGAAACCAATTTGAAGATAATTAGGAAGTCAAGGTATAATTTTACTCTAGTAGAATTATGCATTCGTTGACGTGTCAATAAAATGTTTAAAACAATGTGTCCCCTACTCGTAATCAATAGCATTAAATTAATGATGAGTGTTAAGCTCCTAGCTAGTTCGACCATTGCAAGCAACAATATCAAACGCACCACAATAGTCCATGTCGGTAATTGTACAGTTATTTCTCGTAAAATAAAGTAAGCCGGATCCTGGTTAAGCCAAAAGTAAGCATTGTATGCAAGCACAGTGATAAATGGAAGAGTTACCAACGTAATAACATGAAAAACGTCTACCATTTGCAATTCGATCCGTCGGGTTGGTGAGTACCCTGAAACATGCAGGTTTATAAATATAATTTATTCATAACATATATATTACTTAAATAATTTGTTTACTACAAAAATATCTTATAAGGACTTACGATGCTGCAAACCGTTAGCCATTAGTAATATCTTATTCAAGCCTATTGTGAATGTGTCTCTGTGTTTTATGATCATTACCGTCATCCCAACGGTTCCACAAATTGCTACAACTAAGAAGGTGTGGATAATGAGGGTTATCAGTGGAATGTTTTGAGAATCGGGGACCAGTATGTGCCTTCCAACCGTGTAGGCACATGATATCCCATACGTGGCAAGGAGACTCATAGAAACGCAGTAGAAAAACCAGGGTTTAGAATAGTTTCGTGCAGCAAACCGGCTACATTTCGCGTCCCAATAAATGGGTGGACGAGACAAGAACATATAGCAAATGTTATTATATAACTAAAGCGACCGCGAGGATGCGTTTTCAAAACCTTTAAGGATGCAATTTCAATTATTTTTGGATGCAACGAAGATGCAAATTGGAATTTGCTCCAAATTAGTTCATAAATAGCTTTGAAAACAAACGATTCTACAAAATTAATGGTTGAAACTTAATAAAAGCTGCATATTTTACGGTTTGATTAGTTTCTGTGTACGTTCACTACGAAATCTTAGAATTTGAGTTGGAAAAATTAAAAAGTTTCAAGAATTCGTTCAAAAATTAAATAAAAAATGACTTAATTTTAAAATTTTTGGTGAAAAAAACATATTTTCTTGTTTTTTTGGTAAAAGATGCAGCTAAAATGCAACTAAAATGCATTTAAATTTTGGATGCAATTAAGATGCATTTAAAATTTTGGATGCAAATAAGATGCAAATTATGCAAATTCAAAAAATAAAAATTACATATTTGGAATCGTCATTCTTTAAAACTTCTAATGACCTAGCGACCACGGGTCGGTTTTGTAGGATGCAAATAAGATGCACAGGATGCAATATGGTCGCTTTATATATAACAAACATTTGGTTTCTATTGCGGAGAGCATGTTTGAAATTCAATTACACTTGATTCTTACAATAGTATTATCAAATTCTTGTTATCAATGAATATCGGGGAGTTTGAAACGTTAAGTTTACTGTAAAATTGTTTCAAATGTTGGGTGCGTTCGTAGAACGTTTGAATCAAAAGTTGTCGTGCAAGACATTCAGAATACTGTAATAATTAAAAAAATTTGACTTTGGTTTTAAAACAGCAGCTCATATCAGAATATACATGTTTAAGCTTCGAACCAAATGTGGAATGGAGAGTTCCAAATGGATTTGAAAGCTTTTTTTTTCAAAACATCACAACAAAACTTTTGTATGAAAACGATCAAGGACTTTATAAATTTTTCAATGAAAAGCACCGCGCATTTTTGTATTAAGACGTGTCCAAAGCCCATAGTGGTAGTTATAAAGATAACATAATATGCGCTTAATAATAAGGTTTGCATTTTTAGCATTTTGCCAGTTTAGAAACTGTTTATTGTATTAGCTTCTGAATTGAAGACAATTTGGTTAATTGTGAATAGCTGCTCATTTTCCGTATTCAATTGAGCATGTTTTCTTCTAAAAAAGATCTGTATAATGTTGCCAATTGTCATCAATTTCTAATTTCGTACATAAAAGGGAGTTACATGAAGAATAAACGTGATCTTTATAATGTCGGGCAGACCGTTAGCACAAGTTAGGAAACTGACAAAAGGCTATACACCCAAAATGGTATACTGGATGGAACTGACTGACTAACTTTATTGACTGTGGATAAGTCTGCTGCTGCTGTGGATAAGTATGCTGCTGTGGATAGGACTGTGGATTACTGCAAAGAACGCTTTTCAAAAGTAATGACCGTGAAAATAAGGTTTCATATGAAATGTACGTATTTTCTGGTTGGACTTTTGTTTTTGAGGTCAAACTTTAGGGTTATTTACTAAATGCACTACCAAAAAGATAGCAAAATGTAACTCGGGAAAGCTAAGTTTTAGGATTCAGGTACATTTCATCTACATAAACAAGTTTTTCCAAAGGCTAGAAACATACTTTTATTCGTTATGTTTTTGTTTCTTTGATAGCGATTTCAATAATTCTTGTTAATATAAATTCTTTGCTGCTTCGGGTACATCAAATGCAATATCCGTAATAGATGACTTAGTTTCTTGTACTCGAAATATTTTTTGTTTGCATTCTGAAGTCCAGTTTAGAATGCCGACGTAGGATTTCCCATAGTTATTGAAAATCTTTTCCACCATTTATTCATTTTTCTTACTTCAAAGGTATGTGAATTTTTCCATTAAGTAAATGTTTGCCAGCTAAAGTATAACAGTATTTATTTATTTATTTCCACAACATTCAGCATCCCGCCCTGGGTTTTTACGCTGAATTGAGATACATTTCATTGGTCAATGGTCAAATCATTAGATACATTATGTTTACATTTTATATTAGTGCTTATAATGCGTAGTCTTTCATATTTGTACATTTTGGTTTGTAAAGTTATATTAAGCTATGTGTTGGATATACATGTTCCAGTTTTTCATGTTTTCTTACTTTTGTTTCTATATTACGATGGCACTCACAGTAATAAATAATGGTTATTTATCACAGAAAAATACCTGGTACCAATTTTTAAGCATTCCTTTATAAAACGTTAAAATTACAATCCTATCGTATATTACAAATAGTCAATAAAACGGATAAATAATCCCGATTGACCATTGAAGTTAACAGATCTTCAAAACAAACGACAACTATGAGTTTATAAGATGTATTAATCTACGTGTAAAGAACCTGTTGCTAAAACATCGGGTTTCAGACTCCAAGTTGAAGCCTGACACCAAGGTCTTTTATTTGGGTCACGATCATAGTGAACTCAGAAGTCATGTTCAACATGTAACGCTTAAGTTATTTGAAGTGCGCAGCAGCTTTCCGGTGAAGATGCAAAGTCTGTAAACTACCAAATCTCCGTCCACACATTTGATACTCCTAACATGAATGCAAAGTTCTAACATTGGTTTTCATATGCGGTTTCGAGTAAAAACTTTCCGGACACTTTAGGCAGCTAAAGGTAGCTCTATTTTCTGAATGGATTTCAGAATGATTTGAAAGTATATACATTTGTTCAAATGCTTTTCCACAAACTGAGCAACGGCAAAGCTTTTCACCCGTATGAATATTCATATGCTTTACTAAGTTGGCAACCGAATAAAATTTCTTGTGACAAACTTCACATTTTTTCACGGGTTTTGGCTCGATGCCGTCAGTCAACGTGCTCCTTCAGATTTGTGGAAGTTGAAAACGCATCTGGACATTCGTTGCATAAAAATGGTTTTTCATTCGTGTGTTTCCGTAAGTGGTCCGGAAATGAATGAAATCCTTTGTATTTTTTCACACCAAATGCAGCAAAAGTTTCTTGGCTTGTTACAACCCGGTATTATGGAATGTAAAGTGAGCTGATATTTCGTTTTAAAACTTTTATTGCAAATTTTGCATCCAAATTGGTTTTCAATAGCCTGCGTCTCTTTTTCTTTGCATTTCAAAACCGGATGTAATGTATGTACTCTTCGCTGGTGTTGTTTCTGGCTGTCACTTGCTCCATATGCTAACAGACAAAATTCACAAAAATACGGCTTTTAATTCAGATGGCTTATTAAATGTTCATCCGCCTTGGTTACGAAACTATGTGCCACAAAACAAGCATTCTATGTATTTTTCATTTGATTTGTTTTTGTTGTCATGGTAAACTTTAACGTGGTAACGTAGTGCATTTCTGAGAGCAAATGTTTTATCACATTTTGAACACTGGTAAGGTTGCTCATTTAAGGGGTATGTAATAACGTGATCATCCCGCGATCTTTTGTTGTTAAAACCCTTCCCACAGATTTCGCAATTAAATTGACGCAAACCAGAATTGGAATGGACAGTCGCAAGATGAGCATTTAAATTATTTCTGGAGCGAAATGTTTTTGGACACTTTCAGCACTTAATTCTAATTTCTGAATATATGGAAATAAAACAAATCATATTATATTTCAAGTATATATATCTACTTATTATGGATTCTACATTTGTATCGAGTTTTCAGCTGCATGTCACAATTTAATAACCTTCTTTGAGTATCGAGTAATAGCTAAGCGTAGCTGCTGACTGCTGGAGAAGAAAATAGGGCGATACTGAAGCTGCTCATCTGTGTATTTTTCTTGGTGGTATGGAGTCTCTGTTTAACAGGTTGTCTCGTAGAGTACATGGAAAAAGTAAAAAGAGTCATATTTTATAGTGCTTATCCAGACTACATGTTTATAACCTTTGCAAAAACTTTTCACACCAAAAAGAACATAAGTTGTTATAATTCACCGCGTTGAATGTAATTTACACGTTAAAAACACAGGTTTCCAGGTCTGTATGGTACAAGAAAAAACTATTTTAAAACTAATGTAGCATTCTTTCCTTGTTAGCACTGAACTCTTGCAATATACATCACTTAACTATGTTTTCGTTTCGTATGTTGATTCAAACATGAACAATTTGTAAACGCATCAGGACACTTTTCACAAAAATAAGACCTTTCATTTATGTGCATGCGGAGATGATCCATAAGTGTATAAATTACTTTGTACGTCTTTGCACACCAAATACAAGAAAACGTTGTTTTATCACAATCTGTAGCAGAATGTATGATAAGCTGCTTCTCAGTTTGGAACTTACTATTGCAAATATTACATTGAAATGGTCTGTCACAATCCTTCTTATCCAACCGTAAATGTTCATCACTCCCAACATTAGTTTGCAATTTGTGAACTTTTCTTAGATGAACCTTCAAGTTTATTTTACTCGCCAACGAAAGGGGACACAATTTACAAAAATACGGCTTCTCCTTAAGATCCTTCAAGGGATAATGACCTCGGACGAGGGCCCCTTGTCGTACCTAACCATTTTTTTTTTTAACGTGACGGAGTAAATGGTAATCCAATCTTGATTTCATAGTAAACCTTTCGTTACAGAACAAACAATCCAATGGTTTTTCACTTGGGTCACAGTGAAGTCTTAAGTAATGTTCATTTACACTCGATTTCCTGAAAAAAGAACGTGGACATTTTGAGCACTTGAAATCCCTTTTCTTGTCATGATAGGTTTTCACATGTAAATTCAAACCCTGTCGACAAGCAAATCTTCTTCCACAAGTTGAACATTTATAAGGCTTCTCATTTAGGTGAGAAGCGGTGTGCTCATCTCGTGACCATTTATTTGCATAAGATTTACCGCATACTTCACAACGATAAGGTCGAATATTGGTATGAGTTCTTCTAAAATGACGTGTTAAACTGGTTTTAAAACGAAATGTTTTGGGACACAATTTGCAGCCTAATCTTTTTTCTGAATGGAGAACTGAATGAGATTTGATACCACTCTTGTGTCTAAACCTTTTTCCACAAATTGAGCAAGAACATGGCTTTTCACCCGTGTGAATTCTCATATGTCGGCTTAGCATGGAAGTTGAGAAGAATGACTTTTTACACACTTCACATTTTTTTCCACTTTCACGGTCATCAGCATGCTTCCCGTAAATATGATGATTCAAACCTGTCACGCTTCTAAATGAATCTGGACACTTTTTGCAGAAGTATGGTTTTTCGTTTGTGTGAGAATGGAGGTGATTCTTAAGATTACAATTTGTTTTGAATGAGAAACCACACCACAAACAAGAAAAGAGCCTCGTATTACTGTGAACCTTATAGTGCTTATTTAGTTGGCCGATGGTTTTGAATTTTCGGTTGCACATTTTACATCCAAATGGTCTTTCACCTGTATGACTCCGATAGTGTACGAGAAGGTGGGTTGGATGTTTAAACGATTTTTGACACACTGCACATTTCACAGGATGGGTAACTCTTCGACGATTGGGTTTGGACTTTTCTTTTCCCATGACGATCCCCTTTTTGAATTCCTAAATGAGGAAACATTTCGGTTTCGACAACTTTTTCGATTGCGAATTTAGTGATTGGTGATGTGAAGACTACGATGAGTAAAAAAGCGGGACACTGTGTTGCAATTGTATAGGAAATGCTGTTCCTTGCTGTTTAAGGAAACTGGATTGTAAACAAACCTTGAAATATGATGGGTATAAGTGTAGTAAAAGATGCACTCACATGTTACGGGTAACTCCGCATCGTGTGTAATGTTATTAATGCTGTTCATGTAACAGGTTGTCCCGCAGCTTTACAAGAAAATAAAGGGAAATCAGCTTGTACACTCATTCACTTATGTGTTTTACTGTGTTTCGGTAATGCCATATTACCTGTAACTTCGTCTGAGGGTATATGCCTGACGAGTTAGCGGAACAGTTCTGAAGTTGCTTCGTGATTCACTTTATTATGTACATATAATCATACTACAACCTCTTTGCTCATGTTTGCATCAACCTCTACCATTATTGCTATAGTATGAAACCAATGTAGCTGGAACCTTAGTAGGTATATATAATGTCATGGAAAATGTATTTGTAATTTTACTTTTTTTTTCAATTTTATTTCTAAGTGGGAAAAATTCCAGAAGGGTCAATGTCATAGGCCAAATTTTTAAATACTACGCATCAACCTGCTACACAAATTCATGCTATTGGTGTAACAGGTTGATTCTTGATTTCACAAGAAAATAAATAGGATATAATATTAGGTGCTACATATGTACCTGAAGGTTTTTGTATATATATTGTTGTCTGCAATCCTTAGCAATTGTGTAACTCTTCCATAAGTTTTCCGTGCTTCATTGAATGACAAGGTTGATATTGATGAAGAATGCAGAATTGCTTATTTTGGATCTGTAAGTGCGTTGGTTATCCATGTACCCTGTGTATTAGGTGGAGTATCTAATTGTGCAAATATTTTACCTGATTGTTTAGCTAAACTTCAAAAACACTACAAGCTCCTTTTCTAACCAACCGAATAAGGCGAAGTTGCTTGATGTTGTCAAGTGTTTACAAACCCATGTGGTCTAGTGGTTATATGATTTCAATTTATTCAATCCGTCATGGGAAATTCATTTTTATCATTTTAATAACTTATTGATTGACATTTGACATTGCTCAGACACTTTGGTAAAATCTCATTTAGGTTAAGTTTACATCGTAAACTTGGGTCTGTAATATGGCTTTAGATGGTAATTTGGCAATACATTAATTTGACGGAGAACACAATAATGAAGCTTATGCATATCAGAAATGTACCGAAACACAACATTATAATAATAGCCTTTATGTATCCCTTAAACACATTCTTATCTTACAAATTACATGTTTATAACCTATATTATTTTCATTTTCTACTCCTCCACCCAAAACTTGTTTTAAAATTATCTTTAGTAACAAAATGTTATCTATATATGTATCATGAAATATATAAGAGTGCAAAAATTAGGTAAAAGTGATTTTTAAATTTTTTATATGTATTTGTAAAGTTTAAATTAATTCCTGCCTAGTATAGATATAGAGACCCTTCTTATTCAGGAATAGATAAGATACTTAAAATTCACACAAACGTCAATCTTTAATGGATTATTTCATTAGAAGCCAAACCAAAAATAATCATTACAGCGTTATCCCTACTGTATCATAATATCATATTGGCTTGAAATACTGCTACGGTGCATGAGTTTTACTCACGATTTGACTCAACTCTCTCTCTCTCTTTGTTGGCGTAATGCACCTTTGCCGCATATAATCATGCAAGTAAATACAACAAACTTTACCACAGAACAAATCATTAAGATAACCAATGCAAAAAAGTAGTCTCGCCCTCCACTTCCTCTCCTTCTCAAGGCGTTTCCTCTGTCAATATCCTATAACAATTGAATTCTACACTTTCGCTATATCTGAGAAGATATCTGCAAAATTTTACTAAATCAGTATTATCACAGCTAACTAAGGTTTTCGAAAATTTTCATCTTTGGCATTTGATAATTACGTTACCAATGCCATTAAGCGTACTCGAACATACCAGACATGTTAGTGAACTTTTCATTCCTTATGATACATTTGGCTTCGAATTTTAAAGCAAAAAATGGGATTTCAAACGCAGTTAGCAACACATCTTGGATTAGGAAGGTTTAGAGACCTATTTGGTTAGAAAGAAGTTAAAAACAAAATGGTACTATTCGGGTTTCCAACTCCAACTCAAGTAGTATCACAAATAATTGGTGTTATAACAACCAGTATTCCAATCCTTGTTGGAGTTTTCGCAGTATGGATGCAGTTTGCAGACCTGGTTTTTAATGGAATACCTCTCATTGGAAAAGGAAAGATTGAAGATTACTATGATTTCATTGTTGGTAAGTAGACCCTTGTATTTATTCCTAAAAATTTAATAAGGAAACGCAATTTAATTTGAAGTTTATAATTATCCAGTCGGATCAGGTTCCGCAGGCTCTGCAGTTGCTGCAAGATTATCTGAAGACCCAACGGTTTCCGTTCTTTTGCTTGAAGCAGGTGGAGACCCTAACCCTATGACTTATATCCCTTCCGCAGCGCCATACCTTGCTCATCCCTCAATTGAATACTTCTACGCTACTGTGCCTCAGCGAAACTCAGCCTTTGGAGTAGCAAACCAGTCAGTCCCTTGGCCTCGAGGGAGAGGAGTGGGTGGCTCGAGCAACGTTAACTTTATGATCTACAATAGGGGAAATCCACATGATTACAACCAGTGGGCAAAAATAACTAGTGATTGGCGATGGAGTTGGGAAAATATTGTGAAAATCTTCCTTAAAATCGAAGACTACTATGGTTACTGGGACGGAAATGGACATCACAGTAAAGGAGGGCCCTTAAGAATAGAGCCAATTCGTGATTCTCCAGGAATAGACTATGTACTAGCAGCAGGAGAAGAAATAGGACTTCCAAAACGTGATGCAAACACGATAACCCAAACGCCGGGTATTTCTCCAATAGATTTTACCCAAAAACGGGGTGTTCGCTTTAGTGCTTATCGTGCTTACATCAAACCAAATGAGGATAGGCCTAACTTCAAAGTGCTTCGCTATTCCCAAGCCACAAGAATTCATTTTGATCACGATCTCCGGGCCATTGGTGTGACTTATTTGAGACATGGTGTGAAAAGTTATGTGGGGGTTAAAAGAGAAATCATTCTTTCCTGTGGAACAATGGGGTCGGCGCAGTTACTAATGTTATCAGGAATTGGGCCAAGGGAACACCTTTTGGAGCTAGGAATAAGGCCATTAGTGAATCTTCCAGTGGGTTATAATCTCCAGGACCACGTGGTTACATATGTCGGTCCCATTTTTGCTAAATAAAGAAGGAACTTCTTACATGCCGGAAAGGGATCTAGGCCTTGGTGCTATTTTCAATTACATTAAAGATGGAAGTGGACCCCTTAGCACGCCATTAGGAGTCACGGCATTTGCTTTCCTTGCCACTTCATATGCCCCTCATTCCACGTGGTCTGATCTATTTTGGGCTATCCACAATGTTGGAGTTTATCAAGCTCTTGGAGATACTTTAGACGCTGCTTTTTCAACAACTGGAAATATATTTAGGCGTTATTTACAACCCTATGTGGGACAAGATGCTCATTTTGTAGTGCAAATTAATGGGTTACCAAAATCAGTGGGGCGTTTGTGGCTTCCTGATGCTGACCCGAGTTCTCTGCCGATTATTGATCCGAGATATTATTCGGATCCGGAAGGACAAGATTTGAATTCGATGGTGGAAGGAATACAAGTACTTTTGAGGCTGTATGAAAATACTACGAGTTTAGGGGGAAGGTTAGGTGCTCGTCTTTCGAATAGGCAAATACCTGGTTGCGAACAACATGTGCATAGGTCAAGAGGCTATTGGGAATGTGTCGTAAGGACGATTACAGGAACGCTGTATCATCCTGTGGGAACTTGTGCGATGGGGAAACCTGGAGAACCGGGGACTGTGGTGGATTCGCAGTTACGGGTGCTGGGAACGAGGGGGTTGAGAGTTGCAGATTCTTCAATTATGCCAAAAATTATCAAGTAAGTTTGAAGATGATGTTTGTATATTTTGATAGCATTTTTCGTATAAATTAATAATTCATTATATTTTGAAGCTCCAACACAAATGCACCAGCTATGATGATCGGTGAAAATTGTGCTGAAATGGTGAAGCAAACTTGGGGATTGAAATGAGGACATGGATTTCGACTGAATCTTAATTGCTTAAATTAATAAGGAATCATAATGCTTTTAAAAATGCTTGTAACACGGGTACTTAATTGTTAATATAAATAACAAGCTTATCTACGTATTGAAATGTGCTTACCTAAAATTTAATGCACTCATAGTATTCTACTACAATCAATATAAAAGTGCCCTAATATTGAAATTGAAAGTAGGATACACCAAAATACCCAAGAACTTTCTATCTTTATAATTAACTAGTCAATTATTGTAAAATCATGTAGCAAATTTATCTGTCTGGAAATTACGTTGTGTCCATTTGTGTCCTTGCGGCCTTGATTGTTATAGTGATTGTTTTTTCGATAGAGTTCATTATTTTTTAAAAGAAAATGTTATCAATCACTGAGATAGCTAGAATTGTGGTTAAACGTATAGTAATCAAGCGGTAATGCTAACATAATATTTACAATTTCTATACATAGTAATTTATTTTAATTACTGGTTTATGTGTGTTATGAATACTTCATTCGATGTTTGCATTTGTGTTCACGAAACGAAGAAACCTAAGAATATATACTGAATACTGGATATATAAACTGAATAGATAATACGAACTTCTACAGCTTTTTTAAATTTTGATTTTGCCCTATAATTTTATTGATGTGTTATATAATCATCATCATCAACATCGTCAAAAATACAAAATTTTAACACTTAACAACTCCTGCTTTACAAATTGATACAAGCCACAGAAAACCATTGGTATAGCCATAGTAATTAGTAACTTAGGTAATAAATAAATGTATTCACCTTAATTACTGCTAAATTAATTGAGAAATAATAAGTATAACTGTAAACACACCCATATTAATGTAATTCCTTAGAAATAATACGTAATAAAGTAGTAATTTTTAAATAGCTACATTTTCAAAAGGAATCTATGTACAAATTTGTTTAATAATGACTGTAATTCATCACCATTCGATGTAAAAAAAATTATGGCGTATCATAAGAAATCTAGATACTCATTTGTTATCATATTATGAACATGAACGACTTATAGACTCGATAGGATATCATTTGTGAGCTCGTTTAATATGGCCTTGCAGGTTGCTATCGCTACGACTGGAATACGGACAAAATTCACAAAACCAAGGGTTTTCATTAACGTGGAGTCGTAAATGTGAGTAAAAATCATTTTGATAGAAATATCTTCGATCACAAAATAAACAACCAAACTTTCTTTCACCTGATTCGCAATGAATCTTCATAAAATGTTTCTTTAAGCTTGCTTTATCCACAAAACATCTTGGACACTTGGAGCACTTCATATCTTTTCTGTTGTCATGGAAACCCGTAATATGATAACTTAAAGATTGTCGCTTAGCAAACCTCCTTCCACATTTTAGACACTGATGTGGCTTCTCATTCA